>SEYY01001137.1:213474-243474 GCA_009176605.1 Armadillidium nasatum | reverse complement strand
AAAAATAGTAGGTAGCATTTTTTTTTTAAATAATTTTTTCCTCCAGAAGGGTACGATTTTTGCAAAAAAAAATTTCTAGACGTGATATTAAAAATCTATTCCCACCAATGCAAGAAATTGGGGCAAAGGTATTCAGTTAAATTTTCAGCTCATGTGGACCAGTGGTTTGACCCAGTTATTCATTTTTTTCAACTTTGGGTCCAAATAAGTTTCAAACCGTTATAGACTCAAAAAAATGCTCGAAATCAACTCAGAACTTCTTGAAAAAATTCACATATTTTGAAAATTTCAGCTCAATCATTCAAATAATAACAAAAAATTTCAAACAAAATATAAGAAAATTAAGATTTTTTTCTTTTCTGTTTCTTTTGACCGCTCCTTTTCTGCTAGTGAATGTTCATCTTTGTGTTTTGATTTTAGATACTCCAAAAAGATTTGGTTGAAATTTTTTTTACTTGTAGCACCCGGAGGTTCTCTTCTAATTTTCTGACTGCAGATGTTACATTTAGCTATTTCGAGCCTATCCTGAAACATTGTAAAGTATTCAAATACTGCAGAAGCTGATCTTTTAGCCATATTGACTGAAAGTATAAACAAAATAATAATTTTTAAATAATGCAGCTAAATGATACAAGTTTGATACATGGCAATAAAATAACAATGATATGTATAAATACAGGTTAAATTGATAATTTTATATCTTACATTTTTTCAAACTTTACCTTTGGGTCTTACCTAGGTAAACGTGTTAAATCACTATTATGAATTAGAATAATTTTTTTTTTAATTTTTGTACTTTTTTTAAACTTTAACTATACAAAACTGTAATTTTCTGATTTTTTTTTAGAGAAAATGCATGTAATCATTAATTTAAGTGAATGTTGGCTATTCTACTCCTTCCTTACAATTAAATAAACCTTATATCTAATTTTCTTAACCTAAAATTTCAGTGCTTTTGACCTCTTTACAAATTTTAGGAAACCCCGGCCATAACCCCGGCCCCGGCCAAATTTGGGTGACCCCGGCCCCGACCCCGGCCCCGGCCCCGGCCAAATTCCAGCCCCGGTCGGTTCCTATATATATATATATATATATATATATATATATATATATATATATATATATATATATATATATATATATATATATATATATATATATATATATATATATATATATATATATATATATATATAGGCATGGGGAAAACTAACCACCCTCAAAAGTATATTTTAATCAAATTTTTTTTTAGGAAAGAAACTATTCATATTCTCAATTTTTTATTGTTTTGGTAGAATAGTCTTTATATTTTAATGTTTTACATAAAATAAATTTAATAAATAATTTCCCCCTTTTTGGGTAGATTTTATTTTTTGCCAAAATACAAAATTTTTCTAAAGTCTGCCCAAAAAAAAAAAAATAATCACTACAAAAAAAATCCAACTAAGGGGAGCTTTTAAAAAAACAAAAGGTAAGTGTTTGCAAATAAAATAATGTAAATTTTCTTTAAGGTTTAGAAAATATTAATGCTTTTCTGAAACGGGGCAAAACTAACCAGCTCACTGAGTAAAACTAGACATTAAAAAATCTAAATAACTTTTATACTTTTCAACCGATCTTCATGAAATTTTCAGAGGTTATAAAGTTTGGCTACATACACATTTTTTATTTAGAAAATTTTTTGTATACCTAACAATTTTGATGCTGTGCATGGGAAAATGTTTAAAAATTTTAACGTGCACAGCACCAAAATAGTTGGATATTAAAAAAAAAATTTCTAAATAAAAAATGCATATCTTGCCCAACTTTGCAACCTCTGCAAGTTATATATATATATATATATATATATATATATATATATATATATATATATATATATATATATATATATATATATATATATATATATATATATATATATATATATATATATATATATATAGGAGTATGCTTCGCACATCTGGGGTGGTTCCACACATACAGCTCTCCTAGAGAAGGTAGGAGTCTAGGGCTTTTCGTCTCATCAACTCTCCTGCTCTTACTAACTCTCTCAATCTCTTTCTGCCAGTCGAATTGTTCGTCACTCTCTTCTACACACAGTCTCATCCTTTCTCTGTCCAACTCTCCGACTCCAGACTTAACCACTATGCTCAATCTTACATATACTGTACTGGTAAAGTCTGGAACACACTCCCTTTATCTGTTTTCCCAACTTCCTTTGACTTGCATACTTTCAAACGCCATGTATCTGGACATGTTGGCCTCCTTCAATCTGGATAAGATTTTTCCAACTACGGTGGAATTTGGTATACCTCTGGCCTTTGCCCACCGGAGGATATATATATATATATATATATATATATATATATATATATATATATATATATATATATATATATATATATATATATATATATATATATATATATATATATATATATATATATATATATATATATATAGCAAATGAACTTATAAACATTCATCTAAATAGAGAGAGAAAAAAGTCATTATTTTATTTAAAAATCTGATTTAATTTATTTTAAATTATTCTGAAAAATCCACAGTGGGTAAAATAGCAGTTTTCTTCAAGTACTTTTTTGAAAATAACATGGATAGGTTCTGAAATATCCAGGTGGAATATGAAGAATATTATGGCATGAATGAGCTGAAGTTTCAATGTATAAAAACAACAGAAAAGTGTGAGTATTGCAACAATGAAATCAAAAAGATTAACATGTACAGGAAGAGTTGACAGTTTCTAATTTTATCCTGATTATTTAGCAAGTTTTACTGCAATTAGGATAAAAGATACAGCTCTGTTTCCAAAAATTATGTTTAACAATCAATTCTAAACTTCTACAAGGAGAAACAAGTAAAATGGTAGTCTGTCATGCAGAATCGGAAATTGCAAGACAGCGATTTTCCACCAGGAGTTTTTCAATTTTTCTTTGCAATTTACAGACCTGTCAATCATGTTCCATCTCAAATGAAGGATGTTTTGAAATTTTTCTCTTGTTTGGAATATAGTTAAGGAATAGACTTAAGAATTGAAACAATTACAAAACATGTGAAAATTAATAGGTAATTAAACTTAAATACAATATCTTGCAGCATTAGTGATAACAATTGGCCACCTTTATTATTAATTTATTGTCTAATATATATATATATATATATATATATATATATATATATATATATATATATATATATATATATATATATATATATATATATATATATATATATATATATATATATATATATATATATATATATATAATTCAGAACAAGGTAATCCAAAAATAAGAGGTCATTTCTAAGGTGAGATTGCAATCAATTAGTGAGTGATAGGTAGCTGGTAGACAGTGATTCTTGTATCTGATCTCATAAGTAAATGTCTATCTAGGATATCTTTGTAGACATGGGGAATTACATAGAGTTTGATGGTATAGTTTAAACTGTAGGAATTTAGGTGCTATCTGATTGAAATGGCAGGCATGTAAAATGGCAAAGTTACAACTCTAAGAACGTCAAGACACAACTAGATCTGAGGTTTCTATGTACCTGCTAGTCCAATCAGATAGCACCTAAATTTCTGCAGTTTAAACTATACTGGCAAACTCCACATACTTCCCATCTCTACAAAGATATCCTCAATAGATTTTTATTTAATGAGATCAGATTTAAGAATTGCTTGTCTACCAATTACCTATCACTTGCTAATCAATTACAGTCTCAACTTAAAAATGACTCTCATTTTTGGTAGTATATATATATATATATATATATATATATATATATATATATATATATATATATATATATATATATATATATATATATATATATATATATATATATATATATATATATATATATATATATGCAAATGAATTTATAAATATTTAACTAAATATGAGAAAAAGTTATAATCTTACTTATATTTCATTTAATTTTAATTATTCTGAAAAAACCCAGTGGGGAAAATAGCAGGTTTTTCAAATGGGTTTTATTCAGGCTGGGTCCACACCTATATATATATATATATATATATATATATATATATATATATATATATATATATATATATATATATATATATATATATATATATATATATATATATATATATATATATATATATATTTTTAAATGCTACTACTTGCTTAATGTTACTTTTTTATTAAAGTTTTTATGCTTTATCATTATAAAGAATTACTTCATGAAGAAGTTACTTACCGGTTAGAGTTGTAATATTTGTTTAAGTATTTAATACGATGTTCTTCTGTTATCTTGTGTTTTTCAAACTCCTTAAGTTCAAGAAAATCAACCTAAGTAAAACAAGTTATTATCGATAAATTAGTTTATTGAAAAGAACTTAACCTTGTCTTAATTATGAGCTAAAGAAAAAATTAAATTCTTGATTAAAAGATCTATAATTTTGGCAAATGTAATCAACTTTAAAAGTATTGTATAAACATATTATATAATTATATATAATTAAATTTAACATTCCTATCAGAATGTGACATGACTATCTCAAATATATGTGCTTTGACATGCCTTAAAAGCAGAACAAATTTACATAAATGTCATATGAATAGTTATACATTATAACCATGAGAAGCACATTTAAAAAAAAAAAAAAAAAAAAAAAAAGCTTTCAACACTGTTCACTTGCAAGTCCCAATAAATGCTGACTGTAATACCATATGTTTCATAAAAATCTCAACTGGTTTAAAAACATTTGCTTGTAAAAACAAAAGTTCCAAGAAAAAATGGGAATTATAAGATTTTTGATTATTAGATTTTTATTAGATTATTAGATTTTACATTATGTTCAACCGACCCTGAAAAAAGGAAGCCGCTCCGAACCTTCCAACTATTGCCCTATTGTTCTTATTTGTATTCTACCTAAAGTCTTTGAAACTCTCCTCAACTCTCATTTCCTTGATCATTTGGAATCTCACTCCCTTCTCTCAAATCAACAATTTGGCTTTCTTCACTCGAGGTCTAGTGGTGACATTCTTTCCTATCTTACTGGCCTGTGGTCTTCCGACCTTAGGGACTACAGGGAGTCTTGAGTGGTTGTGCTTGACATATCCAAGGCTTTTGACTTGGTATGGTATGTGTTGCTGCTCTCTAAGCTCTTTTCCTTTGAGTTTCCTCCTTCTCTTTGCTTACTCATGTCTAGTTTCCTCTCAAATCGCTCCATATCAGCACTTGATGGAGCGACTTCTTTTTTTCCTATTAATTGTGGTGTTCCTCAGGGTTCTGTTCTATCTCCTACTTTTTTCTTACTTTTCATCAATGACCTCCTCAGCTGTACTTCTAACTCTATTCATTCTTATGCCAATGACTCAACTCTCCATTCTTCTACACATTTCAAATCTGCTCCCTCTTTTGCTTCTAGATTTGTTTCTCATCTTCAACTTTCCAATTTGGATGAGATTTCCCGGTGGGGCCACCGCAACCTTGTGAAATTCAACTCTTTGAAAACTCAACTTCTTCACATCTCTCTCACAAACACACCTCCCAACTTTCCTATCTCCTTCTACGGCTCTCCCATCTCACCTGTGAATAACATAAATATTCTTGATCTGAACATAAACAATAAATTATCTTGGAAACATCATATCACAACAGTTACCAAGGTGGCCTCTAAAAAGCTGAGGGTTCTGTTCAGATTGCAGGAATTTTTTTCTTCTGAAGTTACTCCAATTATATAAGGGTCTTATCCATCCTTGTATGTAGTACTAATTCTCACATTTGGGGTAATTACAGTTCCACCCTTCTTTTGGATAAGGTTGAGTCTGAGGCCAAGAGACTAATAAACTGTTCCCTACTTTCAAACTCCCTTGACTCTTTTTCTCTGACATGATATTGGCACACTCTCTCTTTTCTATAGATACAACAATGGTAGGTGCTCGAGGGAGCTGACCTCTTGCATTCCACCACCATTGCGTCATCCTTGCAGCACAAGAGGTGCCTTGCTTGCACATGAATTTTGTGTGAGTTTGGCAAACTCTAAGCTTGCACATTGTGGTACCTCCAACTCTTCAGCCACCTCTGTTCTGTGGAGCACCCTACTTTCATCTGCTTTTCCTGATGTATTTAATCTACCTCTCTTTAAATCCTCTGTCTGCACCCACCTGAAGGATCTACATAAATACATTTTGCTATTCATGTTACAAATATTTAGATGGCTCAACTTCTAAACCTATTAACAGAAGATTGGTAAACTGATATTATTGAAATTCAGTTAATTTTTACCAATATTTCATCAATAATAATGCAGTTTCTAACATATACAATGCTAGAGACAAAGCTTTGATTGTATTACATAATACGCACAAAAACACATTAGCTGATTGTTCAGAAGCTTATTTAAAATAAACTGGAGACTATTACTGAGTGTTCAACAGAGAAATAAGGAATGAATTTTACTAATTAAAAACAGTTTATGAACACAAAATTAAAATGTCAAGTCTGAGATTTACTAAATATTCAAAAAAATATATTTCTCAAGCTCTTGATAAAGACAAGAGAAACTCTTGCATTATTATTGAAACTACAGAAATGCAAAAGGTTTAAAAAAGTACACTTACTTAAGAAATAAGGGATAAAGTTGTTTTTAATATGTAGGTCTACCTTTCATGAATTTGGAATGTGAGTATATCTGTCATTCTCTCTAGATCATTAACAATATTAACAGTACCAGATATACTAGAATTTCAAAATTGTGATGAAAAATATGCAAAAATTATACTAAGTCATCTTATTACATATTCAACTTGGGAACATTTAAAATCATTTAAAATCAATAATGAAAACCAATAATCCAATTTTATTTCCCATGATTTTTTTTTTTAAAAAAAACAAGACTATAAGCTAACCTGTACTTTAACTCTTTTAGGGGAAAATAAAATTTTAATCAATTAAAAAATTTTTAAATTATAAAAACTGGGTGTTTCATAAAGGGTACAACTTGAAATGTATAAAAGTAAAATTTACAAGCAAGCTCATTTTTTGCAATAATATCCATCAGATGGTACATTGTATGAGTCTCAAACTCAAAAGGCTAACTGTGGAAAAAACAAAGCTACACAAATTGCACTAGAGTGTTCATTCAACTGTGTTACATTAGCGATGCAATTTTCCATGAAGATAAACATTAAGAAAAATTTTTATAAACCAACAAAATTATTCCATTGAGAAAATATTTTATAAACCAACCAAATTTTTTTATTAAGAAAATTTGTATACCAGGAAGGTAGTTTGTGAGAAATATGAAACGAAAGTTAATAGAATTTTAAGTGTATAATAAATCTTTTATAAAATTAGGATTAATGAGAGTTTAAAGTGAAAAAACTTAATTAGTTCACTTGGCTGTTTTGAAGGCCTCTCTGAAACCTCTATAGAAGCTTTAAAAAAAATCTAACATTCATTAAAAAGAACCATTTTGTCACATCTAACTGCTCTTGAGAATGTTCATCTTTGACTATGAAGACTTCCACCAAGGTGAACAGCCAAGAGTTTTTCCTTAAGATAATTAAATTTTTTGATTTAGTCTTGAAAAATAAACCAATAAAAAAATGCTTAGTTTGAAGATAATACATTCCCATATATATACTTATAGTCAATGAAATTTATTTTTAATAAATCACAGGAGAAAATGAGCAACAAAATCTTTTTTCATAATATAATTTTGCAAAAGTGAAAGAAATTCATCTAGATACTTCAAAGTTCTTTGAGTAGACATTATGACACAGCAATCTGCATCTTCATGAAAGAATTGCTCAAGGAAATATTTGCATCTGAAGAAAAAATATTTATTCAGTATAATTATAAATTTGTTGTGCGTGATCCATCTTCAACAGGTTATATAATTTTATAACCTATTTTCAGTTAAATGAATAGTTTGCCACCTACTGTGGCTCATGGTAGTGACTTACTCGCCAGTTCGATCCAACTCGCAGATTCTAGGTATATACTACATAGAAAAGTTCCTCTCCTAGAATAGGGTAATGCCCTTGTGATGAGGACTTTTAAAAAAAGTTTTAAATTTGTTGCTTTTTTTTTTTTTTTTTAAGTATATTTATTGTTGAGATCCATGTTAAATGTAAATTGTATAAATGTATGATAGAGGAGATTAAAGTTTCCTCAGTCTATAGTTTCAAACAAACTGATAAAATAATGTTTGATAAAAAATTTTGTAACAAGTTCTATACAAAATTGCAAGAGCTCCCCCCCCCACACAAGACTGTCATCCCTATTAACTATCAACATTATTGATGATGTATTGCTGTGTTTAACAAAAAAATTTATCATTATAGACTGAACTGTCACTGCTGCTTCTTGAGGGTTACAAAGAGGCTAAAAATTACATCCCTAGTGCATTTTTTTCATCCATTAACTAAATAAAGTCATGAATTACACAATGGCAACAGCAAAATTATTGGTATCATTCCATATATATATATATATATATATATATATATATATATATATATATATATATATATATATATATATATATATATATATATATATATATATATATATATATATATATATATATATATATATATATATACTTACACCACAAACTGGGCACAAATAGTCAGGAACACCATCTGAACCTGAAATTATATATTAGATATTATTATTATTATTATTATTATTATTATTATTATTATTATATATTATTATTATATATATATATATATATATATATATATATATATATATATATATATATATATATATATATATATATATATATATATATATATATATATATATATATGGTCATTCCATATCAAATCAGTCACACAAAACAAACCCTTTTTTATTTTAATGAAATTTGGTAAGCCAAATAGATAAAATTTTCATCTTGTGGGATTCTGTACTACAAATAATGGGTCAACCAAATTTGACCTTTCACACAGCTCTTATGAAAAGGAAACAATTTAGAAGCACTGTTTCTCAGCTCATAACTGTTATATTCTCTTGCATAAGGTCTCATTTAAAAGCTAAAGAAAATCACTTATCTAAATAGTTTTAAAAAAAGCTAAAGAAAATCTTATCTAAATAGGTTTAAGTAAATACTTTTGACAAATTATTTTTTTTTAGTTCTAACTGGATAACTTAAATCGACCTTGAATTTGAAAAATGGAATCCAATATTTTTTACTTTTTAAAGGCAAATCAATCAACTATTAACTACTCTATAAATCCCAAATTTGCATTCAACTTTGTTTACAAGCCAATGTCAAAAACTTCACAAACATTTTTTCAGTAAAATTTGAATACAATAAACTATTTAATAAGAAAAATATATCATTTATATTCTTAAATTTAAGATTATTATTAATTGGGGTTCTTACAAAACAAATTATTATTTTACTATTGTATCATTAAATAAGCTTAATTAAAGTTAATTGTATGTCAACTTATTTTCTGAATTTGTAAAAAATTTCCAGAAATAAAAGATGAATAAACTTTAAATATCCTACTAATCTTCAATATTTTGAAAACGTGAACCTGAGATGTAATTACATCTACTTGCATAACATACAAAAAGAAACAGCAAAAATAAAGTCTAGGGCAATAAATGATGACCTTGAAGTTCTACAAGAGTTAAAATTTGTAGGTTCATATTTTTCATTTGGCATAATAGGTTCACCAAATTCCAGAAAAGAAAAAGTCCCTTTTCCCCCCCCCCCCATTTTGTGGCAGATAAATTACAATATATATATATATATATATATATATATATATATATATATATATATATATATATATATATATATATATATATATATATATATATATATATATATATATATATATATATATTATTTATTTTTTTTTTTTTTTTTTTTTTTTTTCAAAAAATTTAAAATACTGTTATCAATCAAATACTATAAATTTACTGAAATAAATAAACAATTAATATCAGGCTTATTTCAATTTATAAATTACTACTCAAGGTCTAGAAAGTTTCAAAAATTAGAAAACAAATCTCTTAAGTCAATTACATTGAATCCAAAATATTTTCAATTTAAAAATAAAACAAAAGCATGCCACCAAAAATGAGGCTCATGAATATAAACACACCATATTTATTGAAAAATAAAAACATTAGGATTAAAAGAGGCTCTTAAATAACTGTAGAGTTACTAAATTACCAAGAGGTAAAAATCATTAATTTTTTTTTATTAAAATTACACCTATTACACCAAAAATTACAACTAAAATTACATATTATGTGTGTGTGTGTGTGTAATAAAGGACAAACATTAAAACAAAGAAAAATCTTACCAATTTTTAGATATAATAGTACTATTTAAAAAGCTCTAAAAGGACGCTGGTTAATATGCAACAATCAATGTAATTTTAACTTGTGGACAGTTTGTATATATTTAAAATTTTCTCTTTTACATGCTGTATTATTTTGTTATCAAATATTTATATTTATTAACTTGCAAAGAAATAATTATCTAAGGTAAATGTTAAAAACAGTAACAGCTGTTAATGAAAGAGTATGTCTATGTTAAGAAAAAATTTTAAGCATAAGAAATCCATGAAAATATATATATAGAACAAACATTCCCATAAACACATTTTAGCAACAGAAATATGTACCAAAATAGGCAAATGGTCAAAAGGACACAGTTAATAGACATAAGAGAATTTAATTTTAACAAATGCAGTATAGGCCATTTAAACACTTCACTCTAATCTCTGAGTATTAAAGCATTAAAATCCAAATATAACATCTCAACTGATGCTTTGCAAATCTTTTTTATTTAAAAAAAAAAATAAATCTAGGTGAAATTGATATGCCACTAATAATGAAGAAACATTTAATCACAAATTAAATGGATATGATTTAATATCAAAGTACTGAGTCTGACTGGTAACTCTTATCAAAAATTAAATATATATATGATTTTATGTTTAATGTCAAAGTAGTCTAAATATATTATTATTATTATTATTATTATTATTATTATTTTTTTTTTTTTTTTTTTTTTTTTTTTTAAAGAAAAAAAATTTAAATTTAAAAAAAAAAAAAAAAAAAAAAAAAAAAAATTTTTATTTTATTTTATTTTGATTTTTCAAAAATATCTTATGAACATTCTCCAAATTCCATTCTCTAATGTATATGCTCCTTACATAGCAAGTAAATTGAGAAACTCTGTTTTAGACATTGCAATATGAAAATCAATTTTTAAAAATAAACTTTTGTTTTTAAAAATAACTTTAACACTTCTCAATACTGTAAGTACAGTACTAATCATAATTTATATTATCAGTTAAAGACATTCATTAACATCTGTCAATCTTTTAGTTTTAAATTCTCTACTGATACAATAAAATAATCTCTGGAAAAAAAAAAATTCTAATATTCAACCAACTTTTTTCTCTTTTCTTTTTGTTTATCAAGTTTATGATTTTAATTCTTACTTTATAATCTTTTAAAGAAAATCTATATAAAAGTTCTTCAATTATCAGGAATTTTCTCAGTATTACACAATACATGTAAGCACAAGCTACCCACAGAAAAATAAACATACTACAATGAGTTAAAAAGCTTTGGTTTTATGTATGTATAATGATAAATTATTCTAGCTTTCTGCTGGCACTAGAATTGTTACCTGAAATCCCAGGGTAGAAAACTCCATTATCCACTCTAGAGTGCTCATTCTTGAAACTGAGTTCTGAATTATATTTCTTCAATTCTAAAAAATTTTGTGGGCCTGAACTCAACTGGTAGAAAGGCACAAATTTTAGATTATTATTTACATAACTTGTGTTAAATGTAGAGTTATTCATCCGACTACCACAAAGCTCTTCCAGTTTTGTAATTTTTATGAGATGGGGAAATAAATTTTGAAACTAAATAATTATTACCCTCATCTTTTCTTGGAGTAACAACTTTAAAATTTCTACTGTCATCAGCTGGATCAAACTTTAGTGAGGAATCATTAAGGTCATAAAAATTATTTAACTCATTTTCAAGTGCATGTGTGAAAACTGATTCAGAATTTATAAAATGGGGTAAGGAGGATGTATCAGCATCTGCAGCATTTTGGTCTTCACATACTTTAATTTCAGTCTCTTGGTTCTGTCCATATTTAGAAAAATCTTCATGGTCATTTACTGCACAGCTTTCTTTTTCCTCGTTTTCCTTTTTTTCAGTAATGACATACTTACTTTTATTTTTCTTCTTGTTTTTAATGTTTCCAAAATCTTGACTTTTAAGTTTCGTTCTCCGAGTCTTGCCTTTAACATTATTTTTGCATCTTCTAGATTTTGGCATTGAGTCATCAATGTCCAAAAATTTAAGGATGTCATTTAAAGACTCATTACCTCTGAAGCCTGGAATATTTTCACTAAGAATCGCACCTTTTTCATCAATATTTTTCATTTTTAATTATTTTTCAGTTTAAAATTAAATAAATTTATTAATTAAAGTATTACTTATTAATAAAGAATCTGCACTTGTTAGAAGTCCTTTCAATAACAAGATATATTGTTAACACTTTATTATACTAATATTAGCAGAGAATTTTTATCATGTTACTTAGATATAAATAACCTGAAAATTATTTAAATATTACAAAAGGTAACTGGATTGAATGTTCATTCACTAACAAATTTTTACTACTAATTAGAAGTATTATGTCAACGTTAGAATATTTTATCAAACTGTCAAAAGATATAGAACCTACTACTATTCACTTAAGAGGTTTAGATGCCTCTAATATAAATAAATCATTCTCCTTTTCTTTTTATCTTCAACTATAAAGATTAGATATATTTACAAACTATGACCATTCTTCAAGGTTTTCAATAAAAAAAATAAATATACCCTATATAGATAATTTTTTTTTAAATAACTATCTACCATAGTTAATAATGTCAATCAAAAAAGTTAATTTTCTAATACAAAAACTTGCTTATTTTATTTTTACAAATTTTTTTAAGTTTATAAAGAAAATTAATAGGAGAATTTTAATTTCAGAGAGTATGAGAATTTTAAAACCCTAAAATATTTTATATTCTATATAACTTAAATTTCTGGCTTTTAAAAATCTAAATAAAAGAAAAGTTACATAGATATTACCTGTTCTCCTGAAATATATAATTAACCAAATAAAAAGTTGTAGGATCAAAAAGCAAAATTAAATCATTGCATGTACCAACTCTTTGTGTGTGTATGTTTGGGTATTTTCAGCTATTGTATTGGGAGCATTTTCTGACAAATCAGGCAGAGACCTGCACCTAATCCCCACCAATTTTTATGAAATTTGGTATTTGGTAAAGTCATCTTGGTTAAAAACCACCTTTCTAAAAATTGAAGGTTTCTACACCAATTGGGGGCTGTGTGATGCTACCCCTATTTTGGGGGTTTTGGTGAACATCACTTTTTCTGAAGAATTCATAACTTTGATTCTGCTTAAGATAGAATAAAAATTCAAAGTGCATTTTAAAGGGAAATAATATTTCTACCAAAGTTTATATAATCAAAAAAAAATGTAAAATTAAAAATTAACAGGGTTTTGAAAAATAAAACTTTCCCCCACCCCTCCATCTTAAAATATAAATAATAGTCTTAAAATATAGACAGTTTTATTGTGTTATGAAATAATCTGTTTGTTATTTTTGTTTGGAGAAACTTTTACAATAAATAAAAAAAAAAAATAAAGAAAAAAAATTTGAAAAAATTTCATTTTTATTTAAAAACTAATACTTTAATCATGAATTTGATTTAAATGTTTATCATACCAGTGAAAAATAAAATATAAGTATTATATAATCATTTTCAACAAAGAATTAAAATCACAAATTCTTAATTATTACATTTGATTATTATTTACTTTGTAAAATAATATTTTTATTTTCTAAATTAAAGTAATATCTTACATTCACTATATTAGCATAAATTAAATTTAAATGAAAATAGGCCTAACAGGCCTATATAGCCACAGCCCCTATAGCTTCAGTTGCCTCTATCTTGTTAGAGTGTGGCCAGTCTATTACATAACATTTAAATTTTGATGAACTAAGCGCAAGGAGAAATAACTAAGGAGAAACCGCTCACGTTTCCCGCTCCGACAAGGCCTCGAACCCTGGACCTCTCGCTTGCTATAACAAGTGCTCGATCGACTGAGCTATGGAGCCGCTCATATATATATATATATATATATATATATATATATATATATATATATATATATATATATATATATATATATATATATATATATATATATATTATATATATATATATATAGGGACCGACCGGGGCTGGAATTTGGCCGGGGCCGGGGTCACCCAAATTTGGCCGGGGGGCCGGGGTTATGGCCGGGGTTTCCTAAAATTTGTAAAGAGGTCAAAAGCACTGAAATTTTAGGTTAAGAAAATTAGATATAAGGTTTATTTAATTGTAAGGAAGGAGTAGAATAGGCAACATTCACTTAAATTAATGATTATATGCATTTTCTCTAAAAAAAAAATCAGAAAATTACAGTTTTGTATATTTAAAGTTTAAAAAAAGTACAAAAATTAAAAAAAAAAAATTATTCTAATTCATAATAGTGATTTAACACGTTTACCTAGGTAAGACCCAAAGGTAAAGTTTGAAAAAATGTAAGATATAAAATTATCAATTTAACCTGTATTTATACATATCATTGTTATTTTATTGCTATGTATCAAACTTGTATCATTTAGCTGCATTATTTAAAAATTATTATTTTGTTTATACTTTCAGTCAATATGGCTAAAAGATCAGCTTATGCAGTATTTGAATACTTTACAATGTTTCAGGATAAGCTCGAAATAGCTAAATGTAACATCTGCAGTCAGAAAATTAGAAGAGAACCTCCGGGTGCTACAAGTAAAAAAAATTTTAACCAAATCTTTTTGGAGTATCTAAAATCAAAACACAAAGATGAACATTCACTAGTAGAAAAGGAGCGGTCAAAAGAAACAGAAAAGGAAAAAAATCTTAATTTTCTTATATTTTGTTTGAATTTTTTTATTATTATTTGACTGATTGAGCTGAAATTTTCAAAGTATGTGAATTTTTTCACGAAGTTCTGAGTTGATTTCGAGCATTTTTTTTGAGTCTATAACGGTTTGAAACTTATTTGGACCCAAAGTTGAAAAAAATGAATAACTGGGTCAAACCACTGGTCCACATGAGCTGAAAATTTAACTGAATACCTTTGCCCCAATTTCTTGCATTGGTGGGAATAGATTTTTGATATCATGTCTAGAAAAAAGTTATAAGCACTTGAAAAAAAATTTGCAAAAATCGTACCCTTCTGGAGGAAAAAATTATTTAAAAAAAAAAAAACGCTACCTACTATTTTTTTTTATTTGTAAATATTGTTTAGAAGAGTAACAGGGCAACAATTTTTATTTAGTGCATTTTTAAATGCCCTTTGTTTGAAGCGAGATATAGCCTCTCAAACTTGGGAATTTTTGAAATTTGGCCAAAAATGGACCTTTTTGAAGGCTATATCTCAAAACCAACGAATCTCATCGAATAAAGTACATAGAGGAATTTGTAGCCCCACCCCTCCTCTATACACACACCAAAAATAGGAAATGTTATAGTTGTATTTTTAAAAAAAGATTTTGTCTGAAAAGGTGGATTTTTTTAGTTCAAAAATTTTTTTTCTATAGTTGGTCAGTTTTTGGCTTATAACATTTTTTCTATAACTCTGGGAACAAAAGTCTATTAGAGGCTTTTGTAGCCCATATAATTTTGAATAAATAGTCTAACTTTCAGCTCATTCTAAAAAGTGGTTTGGCACCGCCATTCTATTGAAAAAGGGTAAAATTTCCACACAAAAAAAAAATTTTTTTTTTTAACCGTAATAGACTCGGAAAAACGCTAGAAATGGACTTTTCTTACCGGTAAAAAATGTATATATATACACTGAGTTTCAGCAGAATCTGCTGAAAATTGAAAAAAAAAAAAAATTTTTTTTTTTATAATTTGCCATTTTAACCCCGGCCGGCAACCCCGGTTTTCCCTGATTTTTAGCCGGGGCCGGGGCCCAGTAAAAATGGCCGGGTTTGGCCGGGGCCGGGGCCCCGGTCGGTTCCTATATATATATATATATATATATATATATATATATATATATATATATATATATATATATATATATATATATATATATATATATATATATATATATATATATAATTTTTAAAGAAAACTCCAAGCTCATTCTCTATTAATATATTAAGAGCTTTTAAAAACCACTATATTTAAAATAATAAAAAGTAAGACATGAAAAGAAGGGTAATATTATAAATAAAAAAGACTATAACAAACAGAAATAAAAATAGATAGCACAATGGTTTGAAGAATTATCCTGTCTCCCTCTTCAGATGCGACTAAGCAGTTAACAAAATCAAATTTACCCTTGAAACACAAAATAAGTCAAATCTTATTTTTAGGTGTTTTCATAATACATAATGATAATGATAATTTACTTATTTAATATATATAGAAAACCAACTGCACGCAATCAATTACTTCATGCCTTTTCGGAGCATCCTAAATATATCAAACAAAATATATTTAATACATTCCTGCAGTCACTTAATATAACAGACCCAATATTTTTAAAAAATAAAAATTTGTAACCCATCAATTTAAATCTCTTGGTTATACCACTCTTTACATTAACAGAAAATTTTTCAGAACAAAAGTATACTTATTACTTGAAAAAACTAATATTTATGTAAAACCAGAATATACTATTGTTATTCCATAATGTGACTCTATCCTAATTAAAATTCACCTTTGGGATATACATATAGTTTTTAGTTCCCCTGACAAAATTGCAAATACTCCAATTCATAAAAATAATACCTTTAATGATAAATCAGGTGGGGTTTATGCAGTCCTATGCTCTTCAAGAAACACCTCCAATTATGGCAAAACATTAAAAACTCTCCATTTTCGTATTGATCAGCACAAGGCAGATGTGAGATGTAATATGAGTAATGCTATATTTTACATTTTACAAGACAACAAAAAAAATTGGAACAGTGCAAAATTCCTTTTTTGAGCTCAAATCAAAAATACCTTAACAGACTAATCAAATCATTTTTTACTAAAACATTACCTAATTTTAACACTTCCTCAGAATTTTTTGAACTCAATAATCTTTTGGTTAAATTTTTGAAATGATTTAAAGAAAAAATTTGTTTCTCTTCAAACTTTAAATAGTAACTAAATGACCTTTTTCTGACTACCATGGTGCTTACATTTAAGATATTTCATTTTTCATTTTTCCTCATTATCTGCTTAGTAGTATCTGAAGAGGGAGACATGAGAGTTCTCCAACTCCATTGTGCTATCTTATTCTTTCTATTTCTGTTATCTTTTTTAATTATATTGTTACACTTATTTTAATGTCTTACTTTTTATAATTTTAAATACAGTGTTCTTTAAAAGCTTGTATTATATATATATATATATATATATATATATATATATATATATATATATATATATATATATATATATATATATATATATATTATATATATATATATATATATATATATATAATATGGTCCTATCCTATCCTGACGTGTCCAGACATATGGCACTTGAAAGTGTGCAAGTCAAAGGAAGTTGGGAACATAGATTTAGGGAGTGTGTTCCAGATTTTACTAGTAGAGTATATGTAAGATTGAGCATAGCAGTTGTCTGGGGTTGGAGAGTTGGATAGAGAAAGAAGGAGACTGTGTAGAAAGGCGTGTCACACGAGCTCTTCTCAATGGAGGAGGTATGCGACAAGAGTGTTCAGAAGAGCAGTATCCATTGTAATAGCAATAGTATAGACAGTGAGGCAACAATTCAACAGGCAGAAAGAGACTGAAAAGAATTAGCAAGAGTGGGAGAGTTGATGAGATGAAAAGCCCTAGACTACATCTTCTCAAGGAAAGCTGAATGAATGGAACCATCCCATGTGTATAAACCATTCTCCATACAGGGGCAAACATCACCCCAATAGAGAGCAGGCAAGTGGGGTAGCATGAAGAAATTATGAAGGAGCCTCAGAATACCCAACCAACTTAGATGATTGTTTAGAAAGAGAAGTATTGTGATCTTTCCAAGAAAGATCATGAGAAAAAGATATACCAATATTAATTACAGATGAGGTTTGTGTGTTTTTGAAGAAGATTTCATATAGTTGGGAGGGTAAAGGGGTGAGAATGAGGAATCAACATATTATATGGAATGCAAATGTGTTACTGTATGCAGATGTTGTACTTTTGTCTGAGACATAAGTGGGTTTAAAGGTATTGGTAGATGCAATGTGTTAGGTTTAAGAGTGAATGCAGGAAAGAGTAAAGTGTTATGGATTAAAAATGGGAAGAGAAGAGGGATGAAGGTGGGAGAGATGAACTGCAAATCTAGGTAGGGAGGGAGAAATTAGAGTAGGTTAACTCATTTAAATATCTAGGGGTGAATTTTTTTGGAGGGGATGGTTTTGAGGGATATGAAGTAGGGTATAGAATGAGAAAAGGGGAGGTGAGAATTGAGGGATATTTGAAAGAGAGGAAAGTTATCGAGAGAGGTGAAGAAGAAAATTTTTAAGGGATGTATACAGGTAGTTATATATAGGAGTGAGGTGTGGAGGTTGAATTTGAGGAAGAGAAAAAAAAAGGTTGATGTTTTTAAAAAGAAGGGTCTGAGGGCGGTATGTGGTATTCATAGAAGGGATAAAGAAATGTTAGAATAAAGGAAGATGTGTGACTGGAGAAGGGATATGGTTGAGAGATTCAAACAGAATAGTTGAGGTGGTTTGGGCATGTTTGTAGAATGAACGAAGGAAGACTGGCTAAAAAAGTATTTGTATCAGAGGTGGAAGGTGAGTGGAGTCAAAGTTATTGAGAGTTAAAGGGTTGATCTGGGAGGAGTGCATGAGGTTGATGGAGGACAGGAATGAGTGGAAAAGAGTGGTGAGGGGGTAAGTATTAGTAACAGTTATGGCTTGAGATAGTCAATATTCCATGATTGTGAGAAAGGTTGTAATATATATATATATATATATATATATATATATATATATATATATATATATATATATATATATATATATATATATATATATATATATATATATATATATATATATATATATTATATATATATAGTAAAGTTAAGAAGTTGTCTGACCTTTGATATATCAATACAAATTTTTTTTTACATTTGTATTATTATTTACCTTTCATTTCATTTACGCCTATTATAATTATTTAGTTTTCTAGCGTACTTAGTTCGACTTATCATAACCTAAAATGACTGAAGTTTGCAGTGTTATATGTACAGGCCTAATTGATAGATGGAACATTGCTATGTGATACGGGCCTAACTGATAGATGGAACGTTACTATATGATACAGGCCTACTGATGTATTACACTATATTATATATATATATATATATATATATAACCAATCTGTAGAGCAAATTAAACTTATATCTTTAATATTCATCTTAAAACAAAAAAGTACAACCTATCACTATAGAAGGAAATTATTACTAAAATATTGAAAATTTTAAAATATTAAAATTGAAATTTCAAAATATTGATATATAAAGTCAGACTTCTTAACCTAAGCCTATATATATATATATATATATATATATATATATATATATATATATATATATATATATATATATATATATATATATATATATATATATATATATATATATATATATGCTATATAATATATTTTTAAAATTTTACTTCAACACTGATATGGTAACCAGGTAATACTTTCCCCCAAAAAAATAATTTATTTATATATATTCTTTATAAAATAATTTTTTTTTTTTAAATTTTGCCTATTTTTTATTAAATAAAATATGAAAAATGTTTTAAATTTTTAAAAAAATGGAAAGGTAGATAAATATTCTAGGTTGGTATTCTCAAGACTTTTGGTAAATCATGTATTAGAAAAGATATATATATATATATATATATATATATATATATATATATATATATATATATATATATATATATATATATATATATATTATTATTTTTTTTTTTTTTTTTTTTTTTTTTTTTTTTTTTTTTTTTTTTTTTTTTTTTTTTTTTTTTTTTTTTTTTTTTTTATGTAGGTTAGGCCTCTTTTTACCAATTTCGGTAGTTCAGGTTATGATGTCGAATTAGGTTCTGCTTAAATAATAATTGTATAGTAATACCTCTGGCAACTCTCTTGTTTACGATAGGCTTCTCCGATATTTCGATTTTCGATATTTTTTAACAAATCGAAACTCAGAAAACAATCTCCACCTTTACCATATATATATATATATATATATTATATATATATATATATATATATATATATATATATATATATATATATAATATATATATATATATATATATATATACTCAATAAAATGGCTAATAATCAAAATATCAATATATTATATTTACTTTGCAACAAACCCATAATTTCCACCACTTTGAGCCAAAAATATTTGTTCTAAAACAATAAAATAGGTTAACAAATAGTTAAAACCAGAAAAACAAAAAATTAAAACTTTTTGTTTTTCTGGTTTTAACAATTTGTTGCCCAATTTTATTGTTTCACGTTTTTACTGTTTTAGAATAAATATTTTTTGCTCATAGGTGAAGAAATGAAAGATATATATATATATATATATATATATATATATATATATATATATATATATATATTATATATATATATATATACAAAATTTATGCCTTGTTCTGTCAATTTAATACCCCCCTTTGATTGAGAACCCCTTATTTAATTCAATAGATTTGCTTACAATTACCTTGATCTGATCATGTTTCAAAATGGTTTGTGAAATGCATATACATATATTTGTTCTTTAAATTTTCTAAATGAAAATAAAAAAGAGAGATGTGGTTGAATTAAATTTTAACTTTTTGACTTTTTTTTTTTTCTGTCTAGGAATGCTAGAATATCTAGGGCTACTAAATTATCCTAACCAGCTACCACATCAACAATTACTTAAATTTTTTAACAGTTTATAATAAACAACCCCAGACCACCTGTTATTTACTTACCCATTTCTAAAGTTATAATAAAAAACAAATTTTCCGACTATTTCGAATGAGCTATAATTGACGCCAATAAAATTTTTATAAATAAATAAATAAAACTAAAGTACTCAAACAAAACCGAGTTTAAAAAGCAACTTGCTTCTACAACGACGACAATCTAATATCTCACAAAATCTTATCAAATTACTCATATTCCTATCATTATAAATCATAAACATTCCAGTAGGGATGCCAAAAGAGTATCGATATATCATCAATATTGATATTTTGTTACGATATTATCGAAAAATATCGATGATATTTTTAAAGCTGATATATTGAAATATCGATATTTTATCCTCAATATCGAATCATCAATTTTTAACAAATTCTAAATCATTAGAGAAAGAGTAAAGATATTTAAAATTTGAATTGTACGTGTCTTTTAGAACTTGGAATCCTCTGTAGGTCGTTCCTCTATCTGCTGCGGGTGAGGAGATATGGGTCCCCGGAGTTGACTTTTTTCTTTTGGATGCTCAGAAAAGTATGACAAACCAGCCATGGAATATGTATGTCGGCCTTTAACTCGAAAACGGTAATACAGAGAAGAGATGGGATTCCGAATTTGGAATCAAGGGTCCCAAATCTTTCTTTGCGGGTTTGAAAAACCAAGCTGATCTACCTGTTGAAAAGAAAGTGAAAAAGAGTTTAAAAACTTGCACAAAAATTTGATTGGAATTAATTAACTATTTTAAGTTGAACTTAAAATAGTTTCACAGGCCCTAACGTGTTAACATTCAAGAGACTCGGCTTATGCACAATTAACAGAAACTAAAATTTCATTTCTGAACTCATTTTTTCAGGCGTATAAGGGAAGGGTTCAATTTTGGAAAAAAAATATTTTTATCCGATTCTCCTGAAATTTTCAGTATAGATAAGCTTTTTTCCCGACGAAAACCTCCATTCCCAACGTTTTTGCGAAACAATAACCGGTTTAAAAGTTTTTTTTTTGGGGGGGAGGGGGGAAATTTCTCCCAACTTCAAGTTGAAGCTGGGGCCAAACAACTTTTTTGAATGATCTGAAATTTGGAGTATATATTTAAAAATCTATTGGCTACAAAAGTTTTTAACAGTTTTTTGTTCTCTGCTTTAAACAAAAAAATTATATGCCCTTCCTTGACTGTCGAAATTTTTTTTTTCAATTTTGAAAAACTCACACCTCCGGACAAAAAAAAATAATAATAATAATAAATTTTAAACTGTTCATTAAAAGTCTTTTATTTTTGGAGGTTCTATAGAGGAGGGAGAGGGATACAAATTCTTTAAATACTTTATTCAATGCTATTTGTTCTTTTCGAGATATAGCTTGTCGAAAATGGCCAATTTCGACGAAATTTCAAAATTTACAAAGTTTGAGAGGCTGTATCTCGAACCAAACAAATAGGTTTTAAAAGTGCCCTAAAGAAAAGTTTTAGCTCTGTCTCGCCCCTAAATATCTGCCAAATTTTTTAAAAGAAAAAACTTTTAATTTAGTTTTTTTTTTAAATTTTTCTCGGAAAGGGTATGTTTTTTACCATTAAAAAAAATATATATTCCATCGTTTAAAAGCAATCGCTATCAGCATATATCAAAAAGTTCAGCATTAAAGTTGTAGAAATTGGGAATGAGAATACTCTGTTCAATTTTCAGATCATTCGGACCACTGGTTAACCACTTCTATTCATTCTCTTTTTGAAGTTTGACCCCAAATAACTTTTAAACCTTTATAGACTCATAAAAACGTCAGAAATCGAAAGTTCTTAGATTTAAAAAATGCATATACATTGAAAATTTCAGCTCAATCGGTCAAATAATAAAAAAACTTTTTTTTGAGGTTGGATCCTTCAATGATAATACTACATATGGTAGGACACATTAAAAGTGGTGTTCCTCAGAGTTCTGTCCTATCCCCAACACTTTTTCTGATTTTCATTAATGACCTTCTCACTATTACCTCATCTCCTATCCACTCCTATGCTGATGACTCCACCCTTCATTATTCCTTCCAGTTTGAAAGACGTCCCACCCAACAACAGTTGATAGATCGAGATGGGTTGCCTTGGAGCAACTAACCTTTGATCTTTAACGTTTTTCAAATTGGGACAGAGAAAAAATGGTTGCTTTCAGTACCTCAAAAACTCAGTTCCTCCATCTCTTCACTCGTCACAATCATCCATGAAACTATGATGTCTTCTTCGAAAACACACAATACGAACCTTCATCTTAATATTCTTGGCGCATCCTTTTCTCGTAATCTTTCTTGGAAAGATCACATTTTTTTTTTTTTTTTTTTTTTTTTTTTTTTTTTTTTTTTTTTTTTTTTTTTATTTATTTATTTATATTATATATTATATATATATATATATATATATATATATATATATATATATATATATATATATATATATATATATATATATATATATATATATATATATATATCTTATTTATTTATAAAATGCAGATGTTACTGCTCTGCCAAGAATAAACCTAATTCTATTATATTTAGCCTACAATTAATAAAAGAAATTAATAAACTCACCATTTAAAATATTCTGCAAATTGTTAAAATAAAAGGGGATAGGGGATAGGGGATTTACTTTGTTTCCAAGGTTTAAAACTTGGATATTCAACTTATTTGTATAAGCTCATAAATAAATTTTAAAGTAGCAAATTAGGAAAATTTTAGCCTAGTAGGAACATAGCTTTAACCCAATCAAGCAAGAAGTCTCAAAACTCTGCTCAAAAAACTAAGGGCCAGTTAAACAGTAAAAGTCTAGTCAAACATTCAATACTCTAACTCAACCCAAACAATCAAAATAAGTCAATTTAATTCAAATAGCAAAACAAAAGTTATCAGGGTTGAATTGGTCAGGTTGGGTGCTAACTTCTCTCACAAAGCTCCAAAGACTTCTACCCTAAGGGTTAAAAGTATATATAACTACCATATAGCTTCAAGTAATTTAAAATAGTTAAATAGGGAAATATTCATCTTTTCGACGATTTCTTCAGGTTTAGATGAGTATTTTTAGTTAAAATGTTTTAAGCATAACTGTCAAAGTGACTTACACTGACAACGGTAAATAGGCAAGTTCCCTCGCTGTCGAGAACATGAAGCGAGTCGTGAAACATGTAAATGTTTCCGTTCTATAAAAGCTTTTTTTAAGTTTAGGGCGTATTCTGATATTTTGTGAAACCCATATAGTTTCATCTATTAATCATAAAATATTTAATTAAATCCACAAAATAAGGATTTTCTAATACTCTTACTAAGCAAGCTTCTAAGAGGTTGGGTGTTCAGGCGCATTCAGAATTACTTCAGGCCACCAAGTTACTTGTCTCAATAGGGATGTTGTTCGCCCGTGTATGGAGTATGCTTCAAAGATCTGTGGTGGTTCCACTCATACAACTCTCTTTGAGGGTATTTCGTCCCATCAACTGTCCTGCTCTTACAAACTCTCTCCAATCTTTTTCTGTATGTCGAATTGTTGCGTCACTCTCTCTTACTACTTATCTGATATTACAACGGACATTACTATTCTGAACTCTCTCGTTGCATACCTCCTCCATTGAGAAGAGCTCGTACGACACCCCTTTCTGCACAGTCTAATCCTTTCTCTATCCAACTCTCAGATCCCAGACTTAACCGCTAAGCTCACTCTTACATATACTCTACTGGTAAAGTCTGGAACACACTCCCTTTATCTGTTTTCCCAAATTCCTTTGTCTTGCATACTTTCAAACATCGTGAATCTTGACATTTCGGCCTTCATCGACCTAGATAGTTTTTTCCAACTCCGGTGGAATTTGGTAGGCCTCCGGATATATATATATATATATATATATATATATATATATATATATATATATATATATATATATATATATATATATATATATATATATATATATATATATATATATATATATATATATATATATATATATATATATATATATATATATATATATATATATATATATATTGATATTTTTTATAAAATCGATATATCGATATATCAATATTTTTTTAACCGATAGTATCGAGGTAAATTTGATATTTTTGAAAATATCAATAATCGATATTTTCTTATTTATCAACATCCCTACATTCTTTCTCAATATCATCACTCTAGTGAGTAATATGAACCCTTGTTACGAACATGTTTTAAATCATAGTTGCCAACAAGTTAGCATTGCACAACCACAGTCTAATTTATTTGGATTATGGCACAACTCTTCAGTTAGGGTACCTTTTAATAGGTAGTAGAAGTCAAAACTGATGATAATATATATATATATATATATATATATATATATATATATATATATATATATATATATATATATATATATATATATATATATATATATATATATATATATATATATATATATATATATATATATATATGGCCAGACTTCGGTTTAAACCACTTAAATATTTAAAAAAACTACTGAACGTACGTAAAAAATGATTATATTTTTGAATCCTTGTCGATTCTTAGGTAAGAAAAATTGGAAAATAAAAATAAATTCTTATAATAATTTTATTACGTAAGTAAAGTTTACTTTTTTAAAAGAATGGAAAGAATCGTAAAAAAAAAAATTTTTTTAAAATAAATTTTTTTTATTTTTTTTAATGACTAACAAAATTGTAATATTTATATATATATATAAATATATATATATATAATATATATATATATATATATTATATATATATATATATATATATATATATATATATATATATATATAATATATGGTGTAATAATCAATTAGGCCTCTATACAACGATCAACGTCGGTAGTTCAGGTTAAATAAAGTCGAATTAGGTTTGTTAGTTCATCGCTTATCGTTCACAATCATGTTTTGTTTTGTTTTTTTTAATTTATTTGCTAATATTTTACATTTTTCCTACCTGCAATTCGACAAGGATTTCAAAAATATAATACTTTTTTACGTACGTTCAGCAGTTTTTAAAATATGTAAGTGGTTCAAACCGAAGTCTGACCTCTATATATATATATATATATATATATATATATATATATATATATATATATATATATATATATATATATATATATATATATATATATATATATATATATATATATATATATATATATATAATGCACGATATTGTTTTAAATCGATATATTAATATTTTTTTAACCGATAGTATCAAGGTAAATTTGATATTTTTGAAAATATCGATAATCGATATATCGATATTTTCTTATTTATCAACATCCCTACATTCCTTCTCAATGTCATCACTCTAATGAATAATATGAACCCTTGTTATGAACATGTTTTAAATCATTGTTGCCAACAAGTCAGCATTACACAACTCTTAAGTTAGGGTGCCATTTAAAAGGTAAAAGGAGTAGAAGTCAATATATATATATATATATATATATATATATATATATATATATATATATATATATATATATATATATATATATATATATATATATATATATATATATATATATATATATATATATATATATATATATATATATATATATATATATATATCATCTATACATTCCAGCACCATATCATCACTCTAGTGAATAATATCACAGACAAGATGATAATATGAACCCTTGTTACAAACATGTTTTAAATCATAGTTGCCAACAAGTTAGCATTGCACAACCACAGCCTAATTTATTTAGATTATGGCACAACTCTTCAGTTAGGGTACCTTTTAATAGGTAGTAGAAGTCAAAACTGATATATATATATATATATATATATATATATAATATATATATATATATATATATATATATATATATATATATATATATATATATATATATATATATATATATATATATATATATATATATATATATATATATATATATATATATATAAATTTTGACTTCTATATAACGGGTTTTTATTATATTTTTAACTTATATTTTAACCCCATCGTCGACAGGAATTGTCTTCAAATTGATGAGTACCCTTTTATTTTAAATTACTACCTATATATGGTAGAAAAATATTTAAGCCTTTAATTCTAGGGTTGGAGTTTTAAAATTATGTTTAGGAGGTTAGGTCTAGCTTATCTTTGACAGACTCTACCTGATACATTTTTGTTGTTTTAGATTAATTGAATTTTTGATTATTGATCAATTAGAGTTAGGGAATTTATTAATTGTATCTGATTGATTTATTTGACAATATATTTTTTTTTTATCGTAACAAGGACCATATTTTTTATGCAGAGTTTGAGAAATCTTGCTCTTTGGGTTGAACGTAGTTTGGATCGAATGAGCTTTTTTACTTAGGCTATCTATAATAGAATATCTTTATCTACCTGTTATTTTACGTAAATCGCCAAAACTTTAAGCGTGTGTCGAAGTAATGTTTTTGTTGGAAAAACCACCAAGTTCCCCTTTTATTTCAACTATTTATTGACAAATATTTAATATGGTAAGTTTATTATATATTTTTTTTTATTAAATGTATTTAATTTTTAGGCTATAACTTTCTTTGATTAGGATTAACTATCAGGAGAGCAGTCACATAACTTCATAATGGTTTTATGAGCTAGAGAATTTCTTTTAACTTTGAATTTTTATCTTGCCTTAACGTTACTATTTTAAAACAAGGACCTAAAATTTTTGTGCAGAGTTTGAGGGTTCTTGCTATTTAGTTGAGAAATGCTATGTCCTACCTTTATTGGAAAACCTAATTTATTAGAAATTTTCTTTATTAGAAATTATTACATTAACAGCTTATACTACTAAAAGCCTTTATTCAAGTATAATTTATCTTGGAAAACAGTAGATCCCAATTTCCCCTTTATTACAAAAACATTTTTGATCGCGAGTTTTTATTTGTATTATTTTTTATTAATTACATTTAATTTTAAGCTATATCTTTCTAGATTAGGATTAATTCTTAGGAGAGCAGTCTCAGAACTATTTTTAGGTCTTTCTAGGATTTCTGCATTTCAGAGAATCCCAATAATATATATATATATATATATATATATATATATATATATATATATATATATATATATATATATATATATATATATATATATATATATATATATATATATATAGACTGACCTAATAAAAATCAAATTAAATAAATTAGTCGATTTTTTTTTACGATTTTCTTTTTAAAATCAGGATTTTTATTAATTTTTTTTAAATAACATCACTGTCTTCTTATTTTTAAGTTCAGAACGTTATAACAGAACTTAAAATAAGAAAATGAATTAAAATTAATATAAATTAAAGCATTTTATCGAGCTGGAGGAAAAAATTAATCAACGTCGAAGATTACAATAGGGTAAACTTTGTCAATATCCAACAATATTTTTTTGTTAAATTATTGAAACCTGCAACACTCTTTTACTTTTGAATTCTGGATTTAGGTATTTACTGTAAAATGTGAGTGAGTTATATAAAGTTTATTAATTTTAAAATTTCAATAGAAATATTTTTTTTATGTAGAAACAAAAGAGAATTAAAAACTTCAAGATTGAAATGTGGCAGCATTTAGCAATCTACCACGAAATCTTTTTTAATTGATTTAATCGGATCAATTCACTTACGTTTAATGTTCTATTCAAAGCTGTAGCTGTCTCTATTTACTTATTTTTTAATTATAGAAATTAATGTTTTATTTTTCTTCAAAATTTAAGTGCGGAGAGTTAAAGCTAAAAATAAAAATGAATTTTTTTTTTATTTTAATATTTATCTTAATTATATAATAATAAAAATTAAATAGCAGTAACAAAATCATAAAATATTTAAAAAATAATATAATATAATTTACTAGTCTTCTTTAAAATTTAAATACAGTGAATTGGTTCTATCAGTCGCATTTTCGTCATTTATATATATAAAATTTTTTTTTAAATTGCTTCTACTTTAAGAAATAATTTAAATAACTTACTTAAGCTATAATAAACTAATTATATTTACTTATTACTTAAGCGAATAAGCTTACCAATAAAAAAAAAAGTAAAAAAATTCACGATTTTAAAAATTTGATTCATATATCAAAAAAATTAAAAAATCCCCAATATATTCACAGATCTTGTGTTGAACATCAAAGCCAGATACGACAATATACATGCGTGGACACAATAAAGGTTGCGTATATGGAGAAGGGCCAGCCGACTCGCGCGGAGAGGCGTTTTTCGATTTAAAAAAAAAAAGACTGCAAACGAAGAAAATTAGACAAATACAAAGGAATAGACTACCAATCCCCAGCATATATAATACTCTACCACAGCCAATTCCAACAGAAAAGATCCAAAATTTTGTCTCTCCGAGTCATACTTTTACCTCCAAAGCAACTAAACTCGTCCTAAAACTTCACACCCTTGCCATAAGTTTATAAAATCATACAAGACACCGACTAATATCCTCAATCCTTTATTACAGCAATATTTTTAACACTTTTTCCTCCCAACAGACTACAATACACTAACCATAAGAATTAACACAATATTTCACTGAAACCCACACAATTTAATTAACTCATTCTTCCCGATTATAACCAGCCAAAACATTCTCTCACGCAAAACTCGAATCGTCTTGACGCCTAAGATAAATAACCATCAAAACCTGCAACCAATAAAAGCACCTATGTAACATAATCAAAACATAACATCAAAACCTGCAACCAATAAAAGCACAGATGTAACAATTAATCAATAAGACATCTCTAACATACTCCAGATGATTCTTCGAATCTGACATAATAGAACTTTCTTTTATTTTAAAAGTTCACATGTTCATTATTCAAGGAGATGAACTTTTCTAGGTAGTTTCCACCTG
>SEYY01001137.1:195974-208474 GCA_009176605.1 Armadillidium nasatum | reverse complement strand
AAACGAGAACATGATGAAGTATAGATGTTCCTTCCTTTTGGGATTGAGAATGACTATTTTGGCTTCCTTACAGGGCTTCTGGCTCTGAAGGTGACATCTCTTAAAGGCTACTGATATTTGCACCTTCATTTCTTTCGGAAGAGGCAAGGCACGGACACTCAGTAGGGTGATTTCAGAATTGAAAGAGGCAAACGAGATATTCATATGTGTATCCGGCGATGATTTCTGATAATCCAGAGAATTAGGGGGAAGTTAACTCTTGAATGTGGCAATTCAGTGAAGAGAGGAATCCAATTGATAATGCATTAGAATGGAGAGAGTGTGGATAAAAGATGGGCTGGAGATTTGAGGGTTCTCCAGATGTAATTGAATTTGCTGATGTAGAAGGAAGGTTGTGTTGGGTACTGCCACATCATGGGTCAATGAAAGGCGTAAGAGGCAGTACATATCCTGAATAATGACTTCCAAATACCTTTCTGCCATATATATATATATATATATATATATATATATATATATATATATATATATATATATATATATATATATATATATATATATATATATATATATATATATATATATATATATATATATATATATATATATATATATATATATATATATATATATATATATATATATATATATATATATATATATATATATATATATATATTATATAATATATATATATATATATATATATATATATATACCCCATTCTGACACTCACCTCACCTTCTCCAAGCACATTCAAAATACCACCTCAGCTGCAAACAGAAAACTCAACATCCTCAAAACAGTGGCCAACACAGACATAAACAACAACATACAAACCTCAATTGCAATCTACAAACAATTTATACGCCCCACCATTAACTACGCCTCCCCTGTCTGGCACCCTCTGATCTCCGACAAAAACTTAACGAAACTCCAAATAACGCAAAATAAAGCCCTTCGCACCATCACCGGCTGCACACGCACAACCCCTCAACAACACCTACATAACGAAACCAAGATACTACCTATAAGAAATCACCTCGAAATGATAGGCACCCAATTTTACGCAAAAACACGTACCCACACCCAATGTCACAATACTCTCCTCCAACCTACCCCACAGAGACTAACTCACCCTCCATCGTCCACCGGCGCCTTTTACAAACAGATCCTAAATCACATCCCCCCTCCTCCCCCAATACCACAACAACCAAACATATACACACTCAACTAACACATTCATACTTGATCAACAGACCCCCAAACAACACACTAAACGAACCCCCCCCCGAAATAAACCCCGACTTCAACAACCTCCAAGACACTTACAAACCTCACTTGCAAGATTGAGATGCGGGCACCACCCAAACCTACAACATTACAAACACAAATTCAAAATTAAACCAGGCAACATCTCCCACCTGTACTAGATGCGGAATGGCCCCGGAGACCGTGAAACACTTTCTATTACGCTGTCCTTCCAACTCTCGCCCCAAAATCTTCTGGGGCATCACTTCTTTGAAAGATCTCTGGACGAGACCGACTGCGGCAGGAAGCTTCATTAGCGAAGTGTGGCCGCCTCAACATGGGGTGGTCAGGGGGTGAGAAGGTAAAAAAAAAAAAAAAAAAATATATATATATATATATATATATATATAATATATATATATATATATATATATATATATATATATATTATATATATATATATATATATATATATAATACTAAAACCAAATGAGGATACTGACACTACAATTTGCACGCATTGCCAGACTACAGAATCCTTTGGATCTCGAAGTGCACATATACAGAGAATAATCAAAACTACAGTTTGGGTAATTTGCATTCGGACTGAGAATGGTTGTGCTGTATAATGCTTGTTAAGTTTGCCAGTTGATCTATTGCTTAAAAGTGATCCATTTGGATCACTATAAGCGAAATACAACCTTATCTTAATTACAAAGTTGACCCCTTACTTTAAATTTAATGTGATGTAATAATTTTGTCTGAATTATTTATATATATATGTATATATATAATATATATATATATATATATATATATATATATATATATATATATATATATATATATATATATATATATATATATATATATATATATATATATATATATATAAGCAAAATTAACGCACTATCTACAATTTATCAGTTGGGAGGTCTCGACGACATTGTAGGGTAATGGGAGTGTCTTTGTGCAAAGGTGTATGCCCGTACTTACCCAAATAATGCAGTTTAGCATACGAAATATCGACGAAATACTATAAAAAGGCAAACCAGCCAAATTCGGTAAGTGATGTGGTAGTGGTAGGAGAGGTAACGTCACGGGTATGCCGGGTATCGAGAGTATTCAACCTTTAACATTTGTGCAAGTAATATGGAGAGGTTGCGACAGAGTTTAACTCGCGACATCTGTGTGGCATCACAACACTGGCAGCTGAAGGGTTGCGCCAACTGCAACTGGTCCGACGGTTCGGGGTCTCCCATACAACCATTGGAAAGGTCCTACAGAGGTACGAGTAGACTCATGCTCACACCAGGTGGCCTGGCCAAGGTAGGCCACGGGCAACAACGGCCGTAGAGGACAGATATATACGGTTAATGGTAACTCGCGATCGACATGCAACACCACGTGACCATCCTGCCGAACTGCAGGCTGTCCATCAGACCCTTGTTAGCACCAATACCATTCTACTTCGCCTCGCAGAACATGGATACCACCCACAGAGGCTGGCAAGAGGGCCCCCGCTCACCAAGTAGCACCGAATAGCAAGGATGGCTTTCTCACAACAACACCTGCATTGGCAACCCCAGGATTGGGAGAGTATCATATTTACGGACGAGTGCCGATTCAATCTGTACAACTCCGAAGGACGTTCCATGGTTTATCGAAGGCGTCATGGCGCTATGCGGCATGCACAACGCAAGAGATACTCCCCTTCGATGGTGGGTCCGTTATGGTTTGGGGTGGTATATCTTTCTATGCCCTCACGGAGTTACAAGTCTTCGATGAAGGGTACCTAACCGGGCAACGATACATAATGGACATACGCGAACCGTATGTCGTACCATTTGGTCCCCAACATCGGTGACGCCTTCGTCCTCATACAGGATAATGCCAGACCGCACGTAACCAGATGTGTTGGTGATAACCTCAACACAGTAGTTATTCAAACATTGGACTGGCCCGTGTACAGTCCCAACCTAAACCCCATCGAACATCTGTGAGACACACTGAAAAGACGGCTGCAACGGCTTAAGCACCAGCCACACAGCCTTAGCGACCTGCAACAAACGGTTGTACGTCTATGGAAGGAACTGCCACAGGAAACCATCCAGGACCTCTTCTCCAGCATGCATCAACGGTGTTAGCTGTCATACGTGCAAGGGGAAGGTCACACAAGGTACTGACGGCTAAGGAAAGGTGGCATGCACATACACTCTGCTGGTTTGCACCACTCTCAACTAATATACCACGGTGTCCCAGGATTCCAAGGGCTCCACGGTGGGGCACCACATTATCCCCATGTTATGTATAGCCATGTGCTGTATATTAACAATGTTACTACCCGTTATTAATGTTTCAGTATTCTCCTATTCACGTTTGTTCCAGTGGTGCGTTAATTTTTCTCTTCAGTATATTATATATATATATATATATATAATTATATATATATAATATATATATATATTATATATATATATATATATATATAATAATATATATATATATATATATATATATATATATATATATATATATATATATATATATTAGGGATGGAGTGAAGTATCGGTACCGGTAAAAAATTTTGGTATATGAATGGGTTAAGTATCGGTATCGGTACGGTGAATTGGAAGTCGGTATCGGTAAAAATTTTGGTATCGCTCCATCCCTAATATATATATATATATATATATATATATATATATATATATATATTATATATATATATATATATATATATATATATATATATATATATATATATATATATATATATATATATAAATATATATAATATATATATTAAAAAAAAAAAAAAAAAAAAAAAAAAAAAAAAAAAAAAAAAAAAAAAAAAAAAAAAAAAAAAAAAAAAAAAAAAAAAAAAAAAAAAAAAAATAAAAAAAATATATATATATATATATATATATATATATATATATATATATATATATTATATATATATATATATATATATATATATATATATATATATATATATATATATATATATATATATATATATATATATATATATATATATATATATTTTATATTTATATTATCACCTCTGGTGGGCAAAGGCCAGAGGCCTACTAAAATTTCCACCAGAGTTGGGGAAAAGACGGAAGTCTGGTCAAATTAAAGGCCGACATGTCCCTACACGACGTTTGAAAGTGTGTAAGTCAAAGGAAGTTGGGAAAACAGATAGAAGGGAGTGTGTTCCAGACTTTACCAGTAGAGTACATGTAGGACAGAGCATAGCGGTTAAGTCTGGGGTCAGAGAGTTGGACAGAGAAAGGATGAGACTGTGTAGAAAGTCGTGTCGCACGAGCTCTTCTCAGTGGAGGAGGTATGCGACGAGAGAGTTCAGAAGAGCAGTGTCCATTGTAATAGCGATAGTAAAGAGAGAGTGACGCAACAATTCGACGGGCAGAAAGAGATTGAAGAGAGTTAGTAAGAGCAGGAGAGTTGATGAGACGAAATGCCCTAGACTCCACCTTCTTTAGGAGAGCTGTATGAGTGGAACCACCCCAGATGTGTGAAGCGTACTCCATACAGGGGCGAACAACACCCCTATACAGAGCAAGCAACTGGGGTGGAGTGAAGAAATACTGAAGGCGCCTCAGAACACCCAACCTCTTAGAAGCTTGTTTAGAAAGAGAAGTAATGTGATCTTTCCAAGAAAGATCACGAGAAAAAGAAACACCGAAGAATATTAAGAACAGATGAAGGTTTGAGTTGTGTGTTTTCGAAGAAGATATCATAGTTGTGTGGAAGATTGTGTCGAGTGGAGAGATGGAGGAATTGAGTTTTTGAGGCATTGAAAACAACCATGTTTTCTCTGCCCCAATTTGAAATACGAGAAAGATCAGAGGTTAGTTGCTCCAAGGCTACCCTCCTTGAGTCTATCAACTGCTGTTGGGAGGGACGCCTTTCAAATTGAAAGGAGTAATGAAGGGTGGAGTCATCAGCATAGGAGTGGATAGGAGATGAAGGTAATAGAGAGAAGGTCATTAATGAAAAGTAGAAAAAGTGTTGGGGATAGGACAGAACCTTGAGGAACACCATTATTAATAGATTTAAAGGAAGAACGGTGGCCGTCTACAACAGCTGCTATAGAACGACCGGAAAGGAAATTAGAGAGAAGGTCACAGAGAGAAGGATAGATTCCGAAAGAGGGAAGTTTAGGAAATCAAAGCTTTGTGCCAGACTCTATCGAAGGCTTTCGATATGTCCAGCGCCACAGCAAAAGATTCACCGAAATGCCGAAGAGCGGAGGACCAAGAGTCAGAGAGAAGGGAAAGAAGATCACCAGTAGAGCGTTTTTACGAAAGCCATACTGGCGATCTGAGATAAGATTAGAAGAATTGAGATGTTTCCAAATCTTCCTGTTAAGGATAGATTCGAAAACTTTAGAGAAGAACGGAGGTCAAAGAAATTGGACGGTAGTTAGAGGGTTGAGAGGGGTCCCCTTCTTCGGCACAGGCTGAATGAGCGCACGTTTCCAGCAAGAAGGGAAGGTTGAAGTAGAAAGACAAAGACGAAATAGTTTACCAAGGCAGGGTGCAAGCTCGGAAGCACAAGTTTTGAGAACCACAGGAGGAATACCATCAGGACCGTACGCCTTCTTAGTATTAAGCTCAGAGAGAGCAGAAATGACATCTTTAGAAGAAATTCTAATTTTAGGCATAAATGAGTTAGAGGGGGTTGAAGGAGGAGGAATAGCTCCGGAATCGTCTAAGGTTGAATTAGAGGCAAAAGTTTGAGCAAAGAGTTCAGCTTTAGAGAAGGTAAAACAGCAGTTGTTCCGTCGGAAGATACTAAAGGAGGGAAAGAGGAAGAAGCAAAGTTAGAGTTGACATTTTTTGCAAAATGCCAGAAAGAACGTGAAGAAGAGGAACCAGAAAGATTATTGCATTTTACGGAGAAAGGAGTTTTTAGTGTTACGAAGGATAGATTTTGCACGATTCCGGGATGAAATATAAGTTGCGTGAGTTTCTGGAGTTTGAAGACGACGGTAATCCCTGAAGGCAGCATCCCTGCGGCGGATAGCGCGAGAACAAGCAGAGTTAAACCAAGGTTTGTTAGGTTTAGTAGAAGGGAAAGAATATGGAATGTACGCCTCCATGCCAGAGAGAATCACCTCGGTTATGCGCTCTGCACACTCCGAGGGACCCCATCCCACGGAAGGAATATAATCATTCCAATGGGAAATCAGAGAAGTACGAACCGCAAGTCCGACCAGCTTGCGGCACCGAAATGCCACAAACGTTTCCTTTCGCCGAAGGGGGGTCTTTCTTGCGGAAGACTTGAAGAGATAGAACAAGATACAGAGATAAGAAGGTGATCGGAGGAACCCAGAGGAGGAAAGAGTTTAACAGTATAAGGAGAAGGATAAGAAGTTAGGAAAAGGTCTAGAATGTTGGGTTCATCTCCAAGACGATCAGGGATACGAGTAGGGAGCTGCACCAACTGCTCAAGGTTGTTTTGGATAGCGAAAAGGAAGGCACGTTCACCAGCTGTATCATGAGAACTAGATGAAAGCCATTGGCGGTGGTGAACATTGAAATCACCTAATTTGATGATTTCGGAGAAAGGAGAAGAAGAGAATGTGCTCTATTTTGGAGTTAAGATAGTCGAAGAATTTAGGATAGTCAGTAGAATTAGGAGATAAATAAACAGAACAAATGAATTTAGTCGTAGATTGGCAAGAGAGCCTAAGCCATAAGGTGAGAAATTCGGAAGACTCCAAATTAGAGACACGAGAACAATAACATCGTTGCGCACATATGCACAACAACCGCCTTTGGCTGAAAATTGAGGATAGAGACAGTAGGAGGAAACAGAATAGGGTTTGCTATCAGAACTCTCAAACATCTGAGTTTCGGTCAAGAATAAGAGGTGAGGTCTAGAAGAAGAGAGGTGGTGTTCGACAAAGTGGAAATTAGTAAAGAGACCGCGAATGTTGCAGAAATTAATGAAAAAAAGACGTGCACCAGGGCAAGCCGGCATAGAGGTCTTGGTGGCACCAACCCCATCACCGAAGGCCACCAACTCCCAAGTGGTGATGGGGAAGGGGTGGATGAGGGGCTATATTTGGAAGCCGCCCCTTGGGCATTCTCCGAGGCTTCTTCGCTTGCCATTTTTTTCTTTAATTTTTTTTAAAGGGTGTCTGTATTAAGCGTTGTAAATGTGTGGAACGTGAGAAGGAGTTGGGGGAAGGAGAAGTGGGAGCATAGACACTCCATGTGGGACGAGGGTACACTAGAGACCCTCTGAGAAGGTGAAACGCGAAAAGGAACGAACCAAGGGCAACGGAGGGAAAGGGGAATGGTCTAGCCCACCCTATCACTCCCGGTTATAGCCCAGTGGGGGGTACTTTCATCGCTTCGGATGGCGCTACATCCCTCCCCCTATATATATATATATATATATATATATATATATATATATATATATATATATATATATATATATATATATATATATATATATATATATATATATATATATATATATATATATAGGCCAAACTGGTCTACAATTAAAAGTGAGGATTGATAAACATAGAGGAGTTTCCTTCAGAACTGACCTTCCTCTTTCTTCTCCTGAGCACTCTACCATAAGAGACCATGGAGATACCCATCCTTTTTCTTCTTCCGATTTCTCTATACTCCGACATTCATCTTCTCTTCTTGATCGTAAGATATTGGAGTCTTTATATATAAAAACTCATTCCCCATCCTTAAATGATCAAGCTACTTCTACTGTTCTTTTCACACAATGATGAAGTCCTTTTTCCCAAAATAGTCCAGCCTTTTTAATATTTCTTGGTGTTGCAAAATTTCGACTTTTTCTTGGTTTTGTTATGTTATTTTAATATCAATATTTTATTATATTTTATTATTTATTGCAATTATTATTATTTTAGTATTTTATATATAGTTAATGAATTTATATTTGGTTTATATTTTAAATTAGAAATTTTTAGAGCTTAGATTGCTGAAGACGGACCGCGTTAAGGTTTGAAACGTTCACAATATAATAAATGATATGTGGAAACCCTTGGTATTGGCTTTAACCTTTCTGATTAGATTAAGTTCACAAGGAACGAAGCTATATCAACTTTATATATATATATATTATATATATATATATATATATATATATATATATATATATATATATATATATATATATATATATATATATATATATATATATATATATAATTATATATATATATATATATATATATATATACAAGATTAAATCTATTAGAAATTTTACAGGATTGATTTAACAACAAAATACTAACCTTATATTGGAAATATCTTACAAATGCCAATCTTGTGTTTACATGTTGCCACTCCATATATTCATCAACCTTGGCTTGTTTTTGAATATCTGACGGATACCAATGATCTGCTACTTTGTCACTGAATTTGTTTGACAAATATCTCAAAATAGCAACGCTAGAAATCAATATAAATATTAAAATTTAAAATAAAGAATGGAATATTAAATGCTTTTTAGAAACATGTTCAGAAATTCAGAAAAATATAAAACTATCAAGCAACGCATCTGATAGGCTTCCCTAACAGGAAGGATAGTGAAATAGTGGAAGTAGCTGGTAATAGAAACATTATTGACTATTTGTCTATTGGCAAAAAAGATACTGAATATATAATAAAAGTTAAGTCATCATAGATGGGAAAATTGTGCTGTTAATTACTAATTTTAAGATGAAAAACAAATAAAATGTTCCTATATTAAAATTACCAAAAGCCAAGGGAAATAAAGGTTAAATAAAATGCTTCAATGGAATATTTAAATAAAAGATCGGTATGAAAGTTACAAAATATTAGCAATAGAATATTAAACCCAATTTTATCTTTTTCATCAGTAAGGCTAAAGAAACTTTTTCTGATTTTTAGTTCATTTAAAGTACAGTATATTATTAAAAGTTAGTCATGTTTTTGCATTTTTTAATTCGTATTTTAAAATTTTATATTTTTATTTTGGTTTCTAACATTAACAAAACCAGATCTAACAGACCAATGCTAACCCCCTTCATCGCTGCTAACCAACCACCTACACTAACCTTTGGTTAAATTATCTTTATCTTCTCCCTGAAAGGGTTTTTACAATGTCAGTGGGACCAGCATCTTTCTCCATCTGCTCGTAAAAGTCTTTCCCCCAAAGCGCTCTAAAAGATCATGTTTTTCGATTCGTTGGTTTCAATGCTAGTCCTTGAATTTTATTTAAATTCACAGGTAGAGTTTTTTATCCTTTCAGTGAGACTAGCATCGTCTTCCATCTAATCTCTAAACACTTTCTCCTAGAGTTCTCCAGAAGATCATGCTTCTCGGAGCTATGGTTTCCCATAGTGGTCCTGGGTCGTTACAAGCTGTTAGCAATGTAATTTCAGGGCTGAGTTGCTAGCCCTGTCGCTCTTTTTCTTGGTTTTTCTTTCAACTAATTTTGTTCCATTCTTGCCAATCTGGATGGGATTTCCCTGTGGAGTCACAGCAACCTTGTGTAACTCAACTCTTTAAAAACTTGGTTTCTTTACATCTCCCTCTCTAAAACGGCTCCAAGCTTTCCTATCTTCTTCTACAGCTCTCCCATCTCACCTGTGAATAACAAATATTGTAGGTCTGAACATATACAACAAATTATCTTGGAAACTTCATATCACAACACTTGCCAAGATGGCCTTAAAGAAGCTGGAGATTCTTTTCAGGTTGGGGGAATTGTCTTCTTCTGAAGTTATTCCAATTATATAGGGGTTTTATCCATCCCTGTATGGAATACTGTTCTCACATTTTGATGGCTCTGGTTCCACCCTTCTTTTGGATAGAGTTGAGTCTAAAGCTAAAAGACTGATAAAGTGTCCACTACTTTCAAACTCCTTTGAACCTCTTTCTCTGCATGGTGCACTGTCATTTTTCTATACGTACTATAATGGCAGTTGCTCGAGGAAGTTGATTTCTCGCATTCCACCACCATTACGTCGCTCTCGATGGACAAGGGGTACATTATTTGCATATTAACATTGTGTGAGTATTGCAAACTCCAGACCGGCTCATTGTGGTATCTCCTTTACAGCCATCTCTGTTCTGTGGAACTTTTTACTATCTTGTTTTTCCAGTTGCTTTTAATATTCCTCTCTTTGAAGTCTCTATCTGTGCTCACCTAAGGAATTTGCGTTCGTCCAGGGATTGGGTGGGTTTTCTTTTCTTTTTTTTTCTTTTTTAATAATGCCCCCTCCTTGAAAAGGGCCTTGACCATGAGTGTCCGTAACATGTAAAAAATCTTTATAACAATGTGTATATATATAATAAATAATAAATAATCTTCATCCCCCAGGAAGGACTATCGTCCTGTCAGTGGGATCTTTCGAGGAAGATCCTAGGGTTTCACGGGCTCACGGCGGATACCGCTGGCTGGGCCAGGCCTATCGCGGATGCCGGAGATTATTCCCATCAGTGGCAAGAACTCCACTGATGTACTCTTTTAACGACTGAGTAATTCGGAGCTAAGCGCAAGGAGAAAACAGCTCACATTTCTCGCTCCGGCCAGGCCTCGAACCCTGGACCTCTCGTTTGCCATAACGAGTGCTCGATCGACTGAGCTAGGAGCCATATATATTATATATATATATATATATATATTATATATATATATAATATATATATATATATATATATTATTATATATAGTATATATATATTCAAGTCTCAGTAAGAATGGTCCAGCCTTCGGAGAGACGTTTCTGGCATTTCGGTGCCACTAAGGTCAGACTTGCGGTCGTACTTTTCTGATTTTCCCTGGAATGATTACTGTTTCGTGGGGGGTCCTCTAGTGTGCAGGCACATAACCGAGGTGATTCTCTCTGGCATGGAGGCGTACATTCCAATATTTTTCCTTCTACTAAACCTAAAACCTTGGTTTAACTCTGCTTGTTCTCGTGCTATCCGCCGCAGGGATGCTGCTTCAGGGACTACCTCGTCTCAAACCCAGAATCTCACGCAAACTTATTTTCATCCCGGAAATCGTGCAAAATCTATTCTTCAATCTAAACTCTTTCTCCTCGCAATGCAATAATCTTTCTGGGCTCCTCTTCCTCTCGACCTTCTGGCATTTGCAAAATGTCAACTCTAACTTGCTTTTCCTCTTTCTCCTCTAGTCTTCTGACGGCTACTGCTGTTTGCCTTCTTAAGCTGACTCTTTGCTCAACTGTTTGCTTAATTAACCTTAGACGTTCCGGGTGTTTCCTACTCCTTCAACCCCTCTAACTCATTTATGTCTAATATTGTAATTTTCTAAAGACGTTTTCTGCTCTTTCTGAGCTTAACACTAAGAAGGCGTACGGTCCTGATGGTATCCTCCTGCGTTCTCAAAATTGTGCTTCCGGCTTGCACCCTGCTTGGTAAACTATTTCGTCTATGTCTTCACTTCAACCTTCCCTTCTGCTGGAAACGTTGCTCTCATTCACCCCTGTGCCGAAGAGGGGACCCCTCTCAGCCCTCTAACTATCGTCCTATTTCTTTAACCTCCGTTCTCTTCAAAGTTTTCGAATCCTTAACAGGAAGATTTGGAAAATCTCAATTCTTCTAATCTATCTCAGATCGCCAGTATGGCTTTCGTAAGAAACGCTCTACTGGTGATCTTCTTTCCCTCTCTCTGACTCTTGGTCCTCCACTCTTCGGCATTTCGGTGAATCTTTTGCTGTGGCGCTGGACATATCGAAAGCTTTCGATAGTGTCTGGAACAAAGCTTTGATTTCCAAACTTCCCTCTTTCGGAATCTATCCTTCTCTCTGATTTCCTTTCTGGTCGTTCTATAGCAGCTGTTGTAGACGGGCCACCGATCCTATCTATAAATAGTGGTGTTTTCAAGTTCTGTCCTATCCCATCCTTTTTTTGCTTTCATTAATGACCTTCTCTATTACTTCATCTCCTATCCACTCCTATGCCGATGGCTCCACCCTTCATACTCCTTTTCATTTTGAAATACACCTCCGCGCAACAGTTAATAGAGTAAGAGGGTGCTTGGCAACTAACCTCTGATCTTTCTCTCATTTCCAATTGGGGCAAAAGAAAACATGTTGTTTTCCTCACTCAATTCCTCCATCTCTCTACTCGACACATCTTCCACACATACATATCTTTTCGAAAACATGCAACTCAACTTCCTCTCCTTAATATTTGGTGTTTTTTTTCTCGTATCTTTCTTGGAAA
>SEYY01001137.1:175000-195874 GCA_009176605.1 Armadillidium nasatum | reverse complement strand
TGTGGTAACCGGTGTTTTAAATTGGTGTTGGTTTTTATGATAAATTAATAATTTTGATAATTAATTAAAGAATAACCTTTAAAATAAGATCGCCCTACAAAATAAGATCAATAATCTCAATTCAGAATAACTCAAGTAAGAAAAAGGACAAAAACATCATAGACAAATCAAGTCTAGCCTAAGCTTAGAGTTAGGCCTGTAAGTTCCAATAATAACGAAATCATGAAATTAGCCTAAGATCAAGAAAGAAATAAGTCAAACATACATGGATATAGAATTTACTAGATTGGAAAATTATATAAAAAGGGTGAAAAAACTACAAATAAAATATAAAATACAAAAGATAAGAAAAATAAATCACTTAAAATGGCGGCGGAGATTTCGAGTAGACAAAGAAACATAGTCCGTCACCGAGTTGCCAGAAATAGAAAAAGAATACGAATTTTAGCAACCAGCTAAAAATGAAGCTTTCTGATTGGTCAAGATTAAAAACTAACAACCTATGATAGTTGTCAGAATTCATAATCTGAAAATTTTGAAAGAAGTAGTCATTACTTTTTGGAACTCTTACCGATAAGTTGTGCTCTTAAGCGAGGTTATTTATTTAGAAAATTTTCGATCTTGAAACTAAGAAATTGGTAAATACCATTGTAATTTTAAAAATTTTATTATCGATATCTGAATTTTGAAATTGATTTAAACTTGGAATTCTCGCAGAACATTAGTTCTAATATTAGAATTTTACAATCGATATCAACTTTGAAATTGGTTTAAACTTAAGATTCTCGCAGAACATTAGTTCTAATTTTAGAATTTTACTCTCGATGTCTGAACTTAGAAGTTGATTGAAACTTAAAATTCTCGCAGAACATTAGTTCTAATTTTAGAATTTTACTATCGATATCAGAACTTGAGCTTATAATTCACACAGAACTTTAGTTCTAATTTTAGAATTTTATTATTGATATCAGAACTTAAACTTAAAATTCTCGCAGAACTTTAGTTCTAATTTTAGAATTTTATTATTGATATCAGAACTTAATCAGAACTATCTTATGATTCCGCAGAGCGTTAGCTCTAATTTGAATTATATTACTACGATTACGATTTTTGGCTAATTGGAAAAATTATAACAAATTATAACCAGACATGAATTAAAAGAACTTTAATAAATAAGCAGAAGAAAGCGAATCTTTTGTGAATTACTATTGAATGTAAATTATAAACTAGTTAAGAAATAAGCATAAGAAAGCGAATCTTTTATGAATTATTATTGAATGTAAATTATAAACTAGTTACTTGTATATTAAAATTTTATTTTTAATAAGATTTGGAATAAATATTGAAACTATTTATTATAGATAGACAGAAGTTTTTGTTTGTTTTTAGTGAATCCTTTATTGCCGTACTAGACTCGTAAACAATATTTTGAATTAATTTAAACACTTTGTGACATAGATAGTAATTTACCAACTACGTTTTTCTATATTGGAGGATTGTTGTGAAAGTTCAGTGAACTGAAATCAGTTTATATTGAAATATTTTGAAATAATTTACAATATACGATCTTTTAATTTACAATATACGATCTTTTAATTAAATTTTCGAAATCTTTTGTTTTGATTGATCAGTTAACCCAGCTTAATTAGTTTATACGAGAGCAACTTTGACATAGTTTTCCACTTATTACATTTAGTTTATTGAACAAGTTGAACAATTTTAATTTAAATTAATTAAATTAAAATACCATTGTAATCAACTTAAGAATTTCGCCATTAAGTTTCGTTGGGTTCTTTGAGCATTGACGTTAAGCTTTGTTTAACCTTTTGAATATTTTGATAGCATTATATCACAATATTAGCCAAACAATTTTGGAATACGTATATAATCTTAAACATTTTAGTTAATTTTAAGTAATTGTAACCTGGTATTTTGAAGATATTTTTAGTTTTCGATCGTTCTGTTTAATTATCGATTTGAGAGATCATCAAAGGGTATCTATCTATAGAGTCAATTACATCGTAACTTAAGAAGCTATTAATGTATAATTAAAATATAAAATAATAATAGGTCAAACAATAAAGACAAACAAAAGAATATAATTGATAGCTACAGGAAATAAAACAAGGTAAATTAAAATTTATTAGATTGAATTAAGGTAATGAAAACAACTAAGTAACGGAAGTAAGTTTATTTAATTATTTTTAAGCACACATTTGAATTAAAGTAACGTCGTCTTGGTTTAAATTACGAAAAGACACAACGCAATCCTAGTTTAAATTAAGAAAAAGTCTAATATAAGAAGGACTTATAAGTTGTGTCGTAATACCCACCATAAGCTACGACATAACATTTTTGGTGCCGTTTAGACCAGGATTAGCCACCTAACATACCTGGTGCTAAGAATAAAAGTTTAATAAGAATTTAAAAAGATCATTAAAAAAGAATTAGTTAAACAAGATGGATTTTAGAGTGGATATCCCTGAAGAGAGGTCTGAAATGAATGAACAGTTACAACCACATATGACATCAACACCAGAGCAACAACAAAGACAAGAACAGGAAAGAGGAATGAATAGTCGCCAGTATTCAAGTAGAGCTGGAACAAGTCAGCATTATACACCAGGACGACAATATACACCACCACCTGAACACATGATGGATAGTCACTACTATTATCGAAGAAGGCTAGTCCCACCACCCTTGAAATATTCACTAGAAGAGGGACATGATTTTGAAAGATTTTTACAAGATTTTCGAAACATACTGCGATAATACCTATCCGGAAGTAGTAAATACATGGAGTCGCGTCCTGGGTAAATATTTAGAAGGAAGTTTACTGGATTCTTTTAATAACATCGATGGCGGAAGAATTCCTTACTATTTGGTTAAAGAAAAACTCAGAAAAATTGTTCATCAGGCTTCTCGAAATAAGGATAAAATAGCAGAAAAATATTGGAGTGCAAAAAGAGAGAAAAACGAAACTATAATGAATTTTTCTATGAGATTAGATCGACTGGCAGAAGCAGCTGGGATAGATACACGACAAGAGTTATTTAATGAAATGAAGAAAATAAAAATACTAGAAGGACTTAGTGGAGAATCAGCTGGGAAAGTAAAATTTGCTGCATTGTCGGAACCAAGAATTAGTATAGATAGGATAATCGAGATAGCCGACAATGTAGAGATGTGCTTTAGTAGTAATCAGCCTGATAAGAAAGAAGAAAGAAAAGACAACACCACAGAAAGAAAACCTGAGAGAGAAAAGGTTCAAGTAGCAGTAACTGATAAAAAGACAGATAAAAAATGTAATTTTTGTGAAAAAGAAGGGCATCTAGAATCGGAATGCTACAAGAAAAACAAAAGTTGTTTCTGTTGTGGTAAGCCAGGTCATATGATTAAAGATTGTCGTAAAAGAATAGCTCAAGAAAGAAACCGAGAACAAGGCAATAGATCAGAAAGACCCGAAAAACAGGAACAACGACCAACAAGTGCTTCACAAAATGAGCAAAATACAAGAAGAGCACCACCAGAAAAGAGGGAACAAGCTCAAAGATATGAATGCCCTTATTGTGGAGAAAACCATTTGATGAAGAACTGTGAGGAATTTAAGAATGTATTCAGGAAGCAGCCGGAAAACTAAAGAACCCCTTAACCGAGCAGGGTGGAATTAAGGGAGTAGGACAAAGCCTTGCACCTAAAGATACGGATCAAAGATTATACTTGGACATAAATGTAAAAGGAGCCATTATAAGAGCTTTAATAGATACAGGAGCCCAACTCAATGTAATTAGTTATGATGTTGCTCAATTATTAAATGAAGAAATCAAAGATACAAATATTAAATTGATTGGAGTACACGGAGATATAGAAGGGAACAGAAGGGGAGATGAAATTATCATTCAAAGTAGGAAAATATCAAATAAAGCATGAAAGTTTCATCATTAGTAGAAAAGTAACACATGAAATGATTCTTGGAATCGATTTTTTGAAAAAATACTTTTTAGAAATTGACTTTGAAAATAATAGATTAATATGTAGACCTGATAATGGGAAAGAAATTGTTGTATGTAATTTTAGATATAATTCAGCCCCAATAAGTAACATCAAGTTAAAATTAAGAAAGAATGCTCATATAAAGGCTGGATACATACATAAAATAGAACTAATGTGGCCAAATAATTTTAAAGAACCCAAATTATATAGTACTGAAATAGCAGGATTGGATAATTTTAGAAAGAATGGATTGTTTATTTCAAATACTGTAAATAATGGGAAAAGAGCCTATATTAATGTTATAAATTTGGGAGATGAAACTTATAAGATTGATACAAAAGATTTAGTGGTAACAACTATAGAATTAGTAAAAGACGGAAAAACTTTAAAAGAAATATACGAACAACAAGAAGTGGAGAAAGAACAAGAAAATCAGCACTTGAGTTGGGAGGAAAGATTTACATTGAACCAAACCGACCTTAATTCAGAACAAAAAGATATTGTATGTAAAACGTTAGAAAATTTTAAAGATATCATTAGTAAAGACGATAATGACGTGGGTTATACAACTAAAATGAAACACAAAATTAAATTGAATGATTATGAGCCCATTCGTCAAAAAGGTAAGGCGGTTTAATCCGAAGGTGCAAGAGCTTATGGACGAAGAATTAAAAACATTAGAACAACAAGGAATTATACAACCATCAAAGAGTCCATGGAGCAGTCCTATTGTACCTATTATCAAGAAGAATGGCAAAGTAAGGGTATGTATTGATTATAGAGCCCTCAATCAGAGGACAGTTAAGGACAGTTTTCCATTACCCGCTGTGAACGACTGTATTTATAATTTGAAAGGCAGTACCTATTTTAGTCTTCTAGACATGACCAAAGGATACTACAACTTACCCATGGATGAAAAATCAAGAGAATATACTGCTTTTACAACATCTTCAAAGCATCTGGAGTTCGTACGATTGCCTTTTGGCCTCTGTAACTCACCCGCGACTTTCCAACGTCTCGTCAACTTGATGATACAAGATTTCTCAAAAACACAAGTAATGGCCTACTTGGACGATATTTTGATCTTGGGAAGAAATTTTGACGAACATTTGAATAATCTAAGTCAAGTTTTAGAGAAACTGCGTGAGTTTAATTTAAAAATAAAACCGGAAAAATGTAATATCTTCAGAAGAAAAGTAAAATTTTTAGGCCAGGAAGTTAGCGAAGAAGGAATATTACCATTATCCGAAAATATAGAGGCCATACAAAAAGCTCCAGTGCCCAAAACCATAAAGCAAGTTCAGAGTTTCTTGGGTAGTGTAAATTACTATAGAAGACATATTCCAGAGGCTGCTAAACTCATGAAGCCTCTCTCTCAGTTAACAACAGGAAAGAGTATAAAATGGACTCTGGAGTGTCAAGAAAGCTTTGAAAGATTAAAACAAGCTTTGGTAGAACCACCAATTTTAGCCTTCCCGGACTATGAGAGTAAAAAACCATTGGAACTGTTTGTTGATGCATCTGGGACAGGTGCCGGAGCTTGTTTAAAACAACAGCAAGACGGGGAACTAAAAGTTATAGCCTATGCCTCGATGTGTTTTGGATCCGCCCAGAGAAACTATAGTACTCTAGAGAAAGAATTAGCCGCATTAAGATGGGGAGTGAAAGTGTTTCGCACATTTTTAATGTGCCGAAGGTTTGTCATCTGGTCTGATCACCAACCCCTAACTTATTTGCACAATATGGCTGGAGTAAATGCAAGAATTGCCCGAACTTTAACAGATTTAGCTGAGTACGATTTTGAGATCAAATACCTACCCGGGAAATTTAATCACATCAGCGATTTCCTCTCTCGATGCGTTCCAGAAAATACAGAGGAAATAGAAATTGAAGAAGATATAGTACCGGTAGGATTTAAAGAAAAAGAAATTAAAGGCAGCGGAAACGCCCTGTTCGTGGCAATAGCCATATTCTTATTTAATGATGAAAAAGCTCACAAGATTCTCCGTGAGCGTGCGGTTCAATGAAGTGAGAAATAATTTGAAAACCTATGGGTTAATGGACACTAAACAAACTAGACAGAATCTGAACCGAATGAATATCTCAGGTACTATGGTCAGCTCTGAGATTGTGGAAGCTTGTGCCCGTATATACGACATCCAAGTTAAAATATATCATGCTAAAGACCAATGGGTGTCATATAATGATAAAGGTACTAGGATATGTCATCTCTTAAGTATACACGGCGTTCATTTTAATTTATTGGAGAAGAATACATCTGAAGAAAGAGTAACAAGCTGTGTTGACGAAATAAATTTGTTTGTCTCAGATTTTGAAGAGGCGGAAATTCTGAAAGAGATCGTCTTATTCGAGATTGAAGATGAGGAAGAGAGTGAAGGAAATACTGAGGAAGACATAGTTGATTCAGAAAGCTTGAATTCTCATGATATAACGATTGAGTCTACGGTGGGATCAAAACCAGAGGAAACCGAAGAATTGCCAAGTAGAAGATCTACATTAAAATATACGAGAAATGAGGAACAACTAGTAGAAGAAATTAAAAAAGGACAAATTGAAGATAAAGGTTTACAAGAGTTAAGACAGATTTTACAAGAAAATAATACAGTTCAAGAACAAACTCAAAGACTCAAAGAGAAAAATTATTTAAAGAGATATATAAGATATTTGAAAAATGTACATGAAATAGATGGAATTTTGTATTACGAGGAAACTGGGAAAGATGTTCCACTCATAGGGTATAATGATTTAAAAGATTTAATCATTGACTATCATAAGACTCATTATCATCCGGGAAGAGATAAAATGATAAAGAAAATACAAGAAATTACCTGGAGTCCAAATATTCGCAACATCTGCGAACAAGTCACCCGAATATGTATAAAATGTCAACAGAGAAAATTATTACCAGCTCGACAACAAAGACCACCAACTTGGAAAGTACAAGCCAGAAAACCTTTTGATGTGGTCGCCATAGATCTTATGGAAATGCCAAAAACAAAAATAGGACAGAAATATATCTTTGTTGCTGTTGACATGTACTCAAAGTGGACATCTGCTGTGGCTATACCAGATAAAACTGCTAATACAGTACTCAAAGCATTTAAAAATATGATAGCAACTTTTCTGAAAGACCCTTTAGAAATACAATCAGACAACGGAAAAGAATTTACTAATCATCTGTTTGAAGAGTTCCTCAAAACTAAAGAAATTAAGCATCGTTGTACTGTAGCCAATATGCCACAAACTAACGGCCTCGTAGAAAGAGTGAACCAAACATTGTTAAATATGTTTAGAATGATAGATAACTTAGAAGAATGGGATGAACATCTACCTGACGTTGTGGCTGTATACAACCACACATATCACAGAGAATTAGGAAAGACACCAGCTGCAATATTTCTCAACAATGTTGAAAAGAATCAAGTAAATGACAAGACTTGGGGAAAGACACAACAAGATTATGAACCCTACAAGTTAGATGAATTAGTCCTCAAGAAAAATATTCTTAAGGGTCACAATGTAGAAAATAAACTAGCTAAGAAATTCCATGGTCCATATAAAGTAATTAAAACATATGAGAACGGAGTGATGTACGACCTTCAACATCAGTATAGAAATACTATATTATATAAAATACATCACAAACATTTAAAAAAGTGGTATGAAACTCCTGAAGAATTAAAAAAGGTTAATCAAGAAAATGATTTAGAAGGACAACAAGAGTAATACATCCCAACCTGATTTTGAGGGGTTTACAGAAGAACATCAAACCATGTTTAAAATAAACTGGGAAAAGGTATTCCAATATAATATTCATCTACAACATAATGTAGATCTAAATCAAGATTCAAAAGACCAAATGGCAAGTCACGAAGTTGAAAGACGAATACCTTATAATAATGCCACTTATAATATGGAGCCGTGGATTCAAGAAGAATTAGAACTCAATAGACCCAGTCGAGGAATTCCCATTATAGATGCAAGAACTTCAAGAGTATGGAAGGATCTAGTGGAATTAGAGGGAAATAGCACGATATCGAATCTTTCCTTTGATTTTTCTGGGTTCTGATGGTAAAGTATATTAATGTCAATGGTAAGAAATTAAGATGAAATATGTTTCGGTTTGGATAATTGGTAAGAAATTTTACATAATTTTGATTATCTGTCATGTCATGTTAACTAATAATTTCAGATATAATAAAGTACCAATCTATCAAATTTTATTTTGATTGTTATGTCCATAATCATTAATTGTATTGCAGCATCTGTTGTGAAAAATTCCAGTATTAAATATTTTGTTAATAATTTATTTTAAAGATTTCTAATCCTGTTTTGCAGATTTGTTGGAAATTCTGTTCCGGAGTAATATTGTTGTAGAATTAATGAATTATTTGAGTGTCTTAATTTGTTTATTATCTTTCCAGATCATGGTCTGGGGAAAAAAACAAATAGTAGTCGTTGGTGATAGTAGAGTGAAAGAATTGGAACAAGAATGCCAGGGATGGAAACCCGCTGAAATAGTTCGATTTTATAAACCTGGAATGACGACAACTGAGGCATTGCTTAAAGTTGACAAGATTCTCGAGGAAAATGTCTTAACAGAGCATACACCAATCGACATTATTGTAATTGTGGGGCTGCATTGTGACTTCACGATGCTCCGACCATGGAAGGATACTAATTGTAAGATCATGATGCCAAACCTTAAGATAAACAACCAGGTATTGGTGGACCAAATAAAGAACAAATTAGTAGAATGGAAAAAAGACTACCCGTATTGTCAGATAATAATCACTGTCCCATATATTCCTAATTTTGGGCAATACAATAATAATAGATTATATAATAAACTTCATGCAACACCAGGTCAAGACTGTATATAACTATGGTCACACCTTAAAATTCACCAAACAGATGCAGGGCATAATAAGCGATTTTTTTCAATGTTGGACACGCCAGTTAAATCCAAAACCTTTGGCTCTTGCTCGATTAGAGAATCATAATATGTTTGTCCAGAAATTAAGATCTCTTAAAAAACCAGCACAAGCGTATCAGGGGTCGACCAGAGATGGCCTACATTTTGCAAATAACACAATTAAACAGTTCTGGAAATTACTCAAAACTTACCATGATCAGTTAAATAAAATTCCAGGGAAGGCATACCAAGTAATTGAACAACCTTTACTTCCGTCTAGAGTCACCTCATCAGGAGGAGATACTCCACGAAATATTAGAAGGAGACGGAGGGCTGAACCACAAAACAAAAAACCAGATACCAGACATGAATGGGCAAAGAAACAAAGAAATAGACCAGATGATCTAACTTTTTCCCAAACACGTCAGACAACAGACCTGAGATATAAAATTCAAAATAGACAAAATCAGTTAAATTATCAACATTTTGGCCAATCGGAGGCAGGACCATCCAGAAGAAAGACTGCTGTCATTACAAGAACCACTTTTAAGCGAGTAATTCATTACCGATAACGTGTATATTGACCATTGATCCTACCTAACTACATCTTTAAGAGGGGGGTGTGGTAACCGGTGTTTTAAATTGGTGTTGGTTTTTATGATAAATTAATAATTTTGATAATTAATTAAAGAATAACCTTTAAAATAAGATCGCCCTACAAAATAAGATCAATAATCTCAATTCAGAATAACTCAAGTAAGAAAAAGGACAAAAACATCATAGACAAATTCAAGTCTAGCCTAAGCTTAAGAGTTAGGCCTGTAAGTTCCAATAATAACGAAATCATGAAATTAGCCTAAGATCAAGAAAGAAATAAGTTAAACATACATGGATATCGTATTTACTAGATTGGAAAATTATATAAAAAGGGTGAAAAAACTACAAATAAAATATAAAATACAAAAGATAAGGAAAATAAATCACTTAAAATGGCGGCGGAGATTTCGAGTAGACAAAAAACATAGTCCGTCACCGAGTTGCCAGAAATAGAAAAAGAATACGAATTTTAGCAACTCGCTAAAAATGAAGCTTTCTGATTGGTCAAGATTAAAAACTAACAACCTATGATAGTTGTCAGAATTCATAATCTGAAAATTTTGAAAGAAGTAGTCATTACTTTTTGGAACTCTTACCGATAAGTTGTGCTCTTAAGCGAGGTTATTTATTTAGAAAATTTTCGATCTTGAAACTAAGAAATTGGTAAATACCATTGTAATTTTAAAAATTTTATTATCGATATCTGAATTTTGAAATTGATTTAAACTTGGAATTCTCGCAGAACATTAGTTCTAATATTAGAATTTTACAATCGATATCAACTTTGAAATTGGTTTAAACTTAAGATTCTCGCAGAACATTAGTTCTAATTTTAGAATTTTACTCTCGATGTCTGAACTTAGAAGTTGATTGAAACTTAAAATTCTCGCAGAACATTAGTTCTAATTTTAGAATTTTACTATCGATGTCTGAACTTAGAAATTGATTTAAACATAAAATTCTCGCAGAACTTTAGTTCTAATTTTAGAATTTTATTATTGATATCAGAACTTAATCAGAACTATCTTATGATTCCGCAGAGCGTTAGCTCTAATTTGAATTATATTACTACGATTACGATTTTTGGCTAATTGGAAAAATTATAACAAATTATAACCAGACATGAATTAAAAGAACTTTAATAAATAAGCATAAGAAAGCGAATCTTTTGTGAATTACTATTGAATGTAAATTATAAACTAGTTACTAAATAAGCATAAGAAAGCGAATCTTTTATGAATTATTATTGAATGTAAATTATAAACTAGTTACTTGTATATTAAAATTTTATTTTTAATAAGATTTGGAATAAATATTGAAACTATTTATTATAGATAGACAGAAGTTTTTGTTTGTTTTTAGTGAATCCTTTATTGCCGTACTAGACTCGTAAACAATATTTTGAATTAATTTAAACACTTTGTGACATAGATAGTAATTTACCAACTACGTTTTTCTATATTGGAGGATTGTTGTGAAAGTTCATTGAACTGAAATCAGTTTATATTGAAATATTTTGAAATAATTTACAATATACGATCTTTTAATTTACAATATACGATCTTTTGATTAAATTTTCGAAATCTTTTGTTTTGATTGATCAGTTAACCCAGCTTAATTAGTTTATACGAGAGCAACTTTGACATAGTTTTCCACTTATTACATTTAGTTTATTGAACAAGTTGAACAATTTTAATTTAAATTAATTAAATTAAAATACCATTGTAATCAACTTAAGAATTTCGCCATTAAGTTTCGTTGGGTTCTTTGAGCATTGACGTTAAGCTTTGTTTAACCTTTTGAATATTTTGATAGCATTATATCACAATATTAGCCAAACAATTTTGGAATACGTATATAATCTTAAACATTTTAGTTAATTTTAAGTAATTGTAACCTGGTATTTTGAAGATATTTTTAGTTTTCGATCGTTCTGTTTAATTATCGATTTGAGAGATCATCAAAGGGTATCTATCTATAGAGTCAATTACATCGTAACTTAAGAAGCTATTAATGTATAATTAATTAAAATATAAATAATAATAGGTCAAACAATAAAGACAAACAAAAGAATATAATTGATAGCTACAGGAAATAAAACAAGGTAAATTAAAATTTATTAGATTGAATTAAGGTAATGAAAACAACTAAGTAACGGAAGTAAGTTTATTTAATTATTTTTAAGCACACATTTGAATTAAAGTAACGTCGTCTTGGTTTAAATTACGAAAAGACACAACGCAATCCTAGTTTAAATTAAGAAACAGTCTAATATAAGAAGGACTTATAAGTTGTGTCGTAATACCCACCATAAGCTACGACAGCCATCGGTCATCTGAAAAAAAACGGGGCCATTTGAATTGGATATAAAATATAATAATTCCTTATCTATTTTCCCAACTTCCTATACTTAGGCACCTTCAAACGCCGTGTATCAGGTCATGTCGGCCTTTAATTTGACCATGTTCCCGACTTTTCCCCTAACTCTGGTGGAAATAGTAGGCCTCTGGCCTTTGCCCACCAGAATATATATATATATATATATATATATATATATATATATATATATATATATATATATATATATATATATATATATATATATATATATATATATATATATATATATATATATATATATATATATTCTCTTATAAGAATCTACTTACCTTTCTGATAATTTTAATCCATTGTCATCAAGGGCTGGTACTAATTGAAAGGGATTAACCTTTGCGTATTCTGGTGTTTTATGTTCTCCTGTTAATGATAAAAACAAATATTTCAGATTCAAAAAACACTTTAATGGAAAATAATAAAGAATAATAATAATAATAATAATAATAATAATAATAATTATAATTAATTAAAAATTTAAAACAACTTTGCTTGTTAACTTACATTTAGAAAACAAATAGTAAACTTACAGAAAACTAAATGTAGTATATAATCATTTAACTTACTCTAGCAATCTTTCTAAACCCATTTTCAAGTTAACTGGTCTTTCACTTGTTCTTTATCTCTAATCTATTTTTTCCACTTTTCCATCTTTTAACATTTCTTTCAAACATTTCTCAAGAGCACTTTTGTTCTTCTCATTCTCTTCTGGGTTCACTGAAAATCTCTCCAACCCTTTTGGGTCAAAATGCAAACTATTCCTCAGAATTTTCAACAGAAGCCCCTTTCTTCCTCCAACCTTCTTATGGCTCAAGATGTAACATATTTCCTCTGAATTTTCTCCAGGATCACTTTTGTTTCTCTAACCTTCTTCAGGCTAACATAATACAGCATATTATGCTGACACTCTTCAATAGATTCTCAGTAGTTCTTCAGCTCTTCTAACGCTCTTCAAGATTCAAAATAATATATATTTTATCTACTGAATATTTTAACTACCCTCGACCACCACTGAAAGTTTTCCAAAAAAAAACTTTCCTAGTTAACTTTTAAGAAATTAAACAATCTTACAAAATTAAACCTTTTACATAATCATTTAAATTTGATCTGTTATTACTGTTCAATTATATAAAATATTGCAATTTATAAAACCTGCTTTCCTCAAAAACCATATATTTTTCAATAACAATAATAAATATTAATTCCAAAACTATACAAGATTTAGTAGAAGGGAAAGAAAATGGAATGTACGCCTCCATGCTTGAAAGAATCACCTTGGTAATTCATTCTGCACCCTCCGAGGGACCCTTCCCATGGGAGCAATAATCATTCCACGGGAAATCAAAGAAGTACAACCGCATGTCCGACCAGCTTGCGGCACCGAAATGCCATAAATTTTTCCTTTCAAAAGAAGGGGGGTCTTTCCTGCGGAAGACTTGAAGAGATAGAAGAGGATACATGGATAAGAAGGTGATCGGAGGAACCCAGAGGAGGAAAGAGTTTAACAGTATAAGGAGAAGGAATAGAAGTTAGAAAAAGGTCTAGAATGTTGGGTTCATCTCCAAGACAATCTGGGATACGAGTAGGGAACTGCACCAACTGCTCAAGGTCATTTTCGATAGCAAAATGGAAGGCACGTTCACCAGTTGTATCATGAGAACTAAAAAAGCTATTATCAGTGATGAACATTAAAATCACTTAATATGATAATTTCAGAGAAAGAAGAAGAGAGAATGTACTCCAGTTTGGAGTTTAAATAGTCGAAGAATTTAGGATAATTAGTAGAATTAGGATATAAACAGAACAAATGAATTTAGTCGTAGAGTGGCAAGAGAGCCTAAGCCATAGGGTGAAAAATTCGGAACTCCAAATTAGAGACACGAGAACAAACGACATTGTTGCGTACGTATGCAAAACAACCACCTTTGCTTGAAAATTGGGGATTGGGACAGTAGGAGGAAACAATAGGAGAAAAAATTATCTAAAAAAAATGCTACCTACAAATTTCTTTATTTTTGGATATTGTTTAGAGAAGGGACAGGACAACAACTTTTACTTAGTGTTATTAAATGCTATTTGTTTGAAGCGAGATATAGCCTCTCAAACTGGGAATTTTTGAAATTTAGTCAAAAACTGGATCTTTATTGAGAGCCTATATCTCAAAACCAACGAATCGCATTGAATAAAGTATAGAGAGGAACTCGTAGCCCCATCCATCCTCTATATACCCACCAGAAATAAGAAATGTTAGATTTTTTTTTTTTTTTTTTTTTTTGGTCCGAAAAGATGGATTTTTTCTTTATAGTTGGGTCAGTTTTGGGCTTATAACATTTTTTCTATAACTCTGGAATCAAAAGTCTGTTAGAAGTTTTTGCAGCCCATATAATTCTGAATATATAGTCCAAATCTCAGGTCATTCCAAAAAGTGGTTTGGCCCTGCCATTCATTTGAAAAGGGTCAAATGAAAAAAAAAAAAAAACCCCGCTATAAATGGACTTTTTTCACCGGGAGAATCGGCTGAAAATTTTAAAATTTTTTAAATTGGACTGTCCCCTTAAGTATAATTTGCTATTTTAACCCCAACAGGCAAACCCCAGTTTTCCCTGATTTTTAGCCTGGGCCCCGGTTGGTTCATATATATATATATATATATATATATATATATTATATATATATATATATATATATATATATATATATATATATATATATATATATATATATATATATATATATATATTAGGGATGGAGTGAAGTATCGGTATCCGGTATCGGCAAGTATCGGCATATTTTCGATACCTGTATCGGTATCGGTATCAGCCTTTTCAGTATCGTATCGGCAAAAAATTTGTATAGGAGTAAAGTAAATATCGGTATCGGTAGTAGTATCGGCAAGTATCGGCATATTTTCAGGTATCGGGTATCGGCTTCGGGGAATTTTTAGGTATCGGTATCGGTAAAAATTTTGGTATCGCTCCCATCCCTATATATATATATATATATATATATATATATATATATATATATATATATATATATATATATATATATATATATATATATATATTTTACTTAAAAGTTCAGAATTGGTATCAGTATCGGTGCATTTTAAGGTCTCAGTAAAAATTTTGGTATTGCTCCATTCCTAGTCATGATGAAGAGTGCCGGGAGATTACCTGGCTAATAATGGTGATATATTCACTAATTTTATATTCATACACATTTTATACAAAAAATTTTGGTCAATGCTAATTTGTTTAACGATATCATCTGGGATGTTTTTAATATTGCTGTTTACAAAATCAAAATCAACTATGTCCAGCTTAATTACATCGTCTTCAATTTTATTTTCAATGATACCCTAAAAAGTTTATGGTCCTGATGTTTCTCAAGCAACTGCCTCAAATATGTGCCTGAATGGAAGTTTATTTACATGTAAGAGGCAAATATATTTTAATCCGTCTTAAAACTCCACCAACTCTACCAGTGTTAACTGGAATCCCATCACAAAGAATAGTTTTAAGGGAAATCTTGCTATTAGAATCATTTAAGAAAATTATTATTCCATCAGTTATACATCGGCCTTGGCAGAATCTGGTGTAACATGAGTCATGTAAATATCATCTGGTTCCTTTTATAATAACATAATACTCTTTTACTTTAATCTTTTCTGCCATCAAATCCAATGCACTCAATTTGTGTGTTTTCTAATTTCATTCTCATGGCATTCTTTTTCCCAACATGTTTACTATCTCTTTCAACTTTTTTTCTATCCAAAATATTACTTTCATTCAATATCCCCAATATCCTTTAATGCTCCATTCACTATAGCAGCATATATATATATATATATATATATATATATATATATATATATATATATATATATATATATATATATATATATATATATATATATATATTCTGCATTTACCTTTCCTTAAAGCAACAGGACAGTCAGTAAAATTTATTTTGTTCTCTTTCAGGAAAATATAGACTGCTCTAGATGGCTGAGACAGCAAATCATAATAATACTTCATTTTTCAAATCAAATAATGAAGGTAGGGTATTAAAATAACAATGGAAATCTAAATACTATATATATATATATATATATATATATATATATATATATATATATATATATATATATATATATATATATATATATAATATATAATAAAAATAATAAAAAAAAAAAAAAAAAAAAAAAAAAAAAAAAAAAAATTTTAATTAATTTTTTTTTTTTTTTTTTTTTTAAACAACTATTTACATTCTCAATTTTTTGGATTTTTTTATGTAGAAAAGTCTTCATATGTCAATACTTTGTATAAAGGAATTTAATAAATAATAATAACAAAAAAAAAAAAAAAAAAAAAATGGGTAGTTTTTTTTTTTTTTTTTTTGACAAAATTTGAAAAATTTTCTAAGGTTTGTCTGCTGTCCCCCCAAAAATATACTGGGTATGTGAGAAACAAACTTACATGATCTGAAAAATAAAACAGTAAGTGTTTGCATTTAAAATAATGTAAATTTGCTTCATGTTTAGAATATATTAATGAGGTAAAAATAACCATACAAGGTAATACTAAACAGAAAAAAACTTGCAATAACTTATTTTTTTTACTGATCTACACAAAATTTTCAGAGGTTGAATAGTTGATAGAAATAGTTTTTTTTTTTTTTAGAATAATTTTTGGTGTTCCCAATCATATTGGTGCTGTGCACAGGAAAAAATTTAAAAATATTCCCATGCACAGCAACAAAATATTTGGGTATACAAAAATTTTTTTTTAAATAAAAAATGTGTATCTTGCCTACCTGTACAACTTCTGAAAATATTATTTATATATATACCCAATCATTTTGTTATTGTGCATGGGAAAATTTTTACACATTTTAAAAATTTTCCCATGCTCAGTACCAAAATGAATGAGTACATAAAATTTTTTTATAAGGTTATATAAAGTTGGGTGAGATACATATATTTTTTTTTTTTAAAAAGATTTTTTGTATACTCAATTATTTTGCTGCTGTGCATGGGAAAAAAATAACAAAAATTTAAAATTTTTCCTAAGAATAGCAACAAAATGGTTTGATATAAATATATTTTTTCAGTGTTTGTACAGTTGGGCATGTTACATATCTTTAATTTAGAAAAAAATTTTGTATACCCAATTATTTTGGTGCAGCAACAATGTCATTTGGTATCCAAAATTTTTTTTTAAAAAACGTGCATGTTGCCCAACTATGAAACACTATGAAAATTTATGAAAATTTTTTTTTAAAAAACGTGCATGTTGCCCAACTATGAAACACTATGAAAATTTCATGAACTTTGGATGGGTAGAAAAAGTTAGGGCCAAAAATTTTTGAAAATCCCTGATTATTGGTATTCATGGGAATGCAACTTTTTTGGAGGAAGCAGACAAAAAATTAAATTATAACAAAATGAATATTGCTGATTTAACTATATACAATGTCAATTATCAAGTCATTTCGACAGAGGGAACGTGCTGAAAATTTTGCATAAAATATGCATGAAATTTGCTCCCATACAGGTCTTTTATTTCTGTTAAATATTTCAGTCAAAAAATTTTTTTTTTTTTTTTCCACATTACTCATTTATATTAATAAAATGCACTATGGAAAAGCCAATTTTAAATATTATGCAGTGGTTAGTTAGTTTTACCCAGTATTAAGTAGTTATTTTTGATTCATAACCTGAGTCCTGGAACAGGGTAAAGGTGGAGATTGTTTCTGAGTTTCGATTGTTAAAAAATATCGAAAATTGAAAATATCGGAGAAGCCTATCGTAAACAAGAGAGTTGCCAGAGGTACTATTACTAGACATAGACACAATTATTATTACTTACTTTTCTAGCAAAACCTAATTCGACTTATCATAACCTAAACTACCGAAGTTGCCGTAGAACATTGCCACGACATCCAGCTACCTTAATGTTAAGGATATCAATTAAAATTACTTTTATCTTTGCATGAATGAGCTAATGACTGGGGATGGGATAGACCTAGTCTTTTGTGCATGTATTGGTATTGTTATTATTATTACTTATTTGGATTGGGACAGTCTCGATAGGCCCTTGTGGCTTCTAACTGTCTCTATTTTCCTATGTTCCTAAAATAAAATATCGATATAAAAAAATATTGATATAAAAAATATTGAAAACTCAGAAACAATCTACACCTAAGCATATATATATATATATATTATATATATATATATATATATATATATATATATATATATATATATATATATATATATAATATATATATATATATATATATGACGCACAGATTCCATGCTATGCATCTACTTGTTTGAAACATGATCTCTTCTCAGCCCTGTCTTCCACACTTGATTATCATTTATTATTTAGATGTATAACGGTTTCATGCATAAATGCTACTTGCACCTCATAAATTTTAAGATTTATCATGTTTGCAATTGATTAAAAAACAAAAAAATACCGTCCTACAGGCCATAACGAGTTTAAAGTGAGTGAAACACATTCACAAGCAATGAGAGCTCGTGATACTCTACCTGTAGCATGGGCCATGGATAGTGAATACAAGGTATCACCGTGAACGTATTTTCAAACCTTATAAAAGGCTCTGGATTAGAAGCCATGGTCAATAGGCCAATGCTGCCTGACGACCATCAAAAACATTAAAGTAAAGTAAAGTAAGTAAAAGGCTCTGGACGTTCCATGAAACCAAGCGTGACGTTACGCTTAAGCCAGCTGCAGCAAAAATATCTTCAAGAATCTTGAATATTTGTGGTACACTTCGCTTTATTAATTATCAGCTGATGTATATGAACAAACATAAATATATTTTAAAATCTAATTTAAGTAGTCATTTAATTAACTTAAACAATCACTTAATTTTATTAATATCATTATTGCCATATATAAGAAAATAAGATAACATATGAGTCAAACGAAGATTTTAAAAAGACTGGCGGCAACCATGATGAAAACGTTGGAACGAACGAAATATTGAATAATTGAAAATAATTAATTTGTTTCATATAATAAAACAAATTAATGATCCGAAAAGGATAAATAATTTCCAAATAAATATATTTGTGTAATAATATTTACAAAAGGTTTTTATTCTAAAAGAAGGCCTAACTCCTTCCTGTTTGTGGACATCACCTGAGCATTCAAGATTGCAGCTACGAAAATTGAAGGTGCGAATTTCTATCTTGAATTTTCGCTGCCGTGAGTAGAAAATTATTGCAGACAATGAAGAATATCAAGTGGGACACGCTGCACAGGCCACCTCTCTTTAAGAATCTTCTTATTCTTAAAGAATCTTGATCAAGGAACACACCCTTTATTTTTTCCTCTTAGATTTATCATTTTTCGATGAACGTTGTCACTGTCAAACGTACAAAGATAGTCAACATGTAATAACCAAAGTTAAATTTGATAAAACAGTGAAAGCATATAAATAGTTTTTACACATCAAAGTCTTTTTAAAATCTTCGTTTGACTCAAATATTTATTATATTCCTACCTCTGGCCTTTAATGATATTAATAAAATTAAGTGATTGCTTAAATTAATAAAGTGAGTAGTTAAATTTAGATTTATATATATATATATATATATATATATATATATATATATATATATATATATATATATATATATATATATATATATATATATATATATATTATATATATATATATATATATATATATATATAATATATATATTATATATATATATATATATATATATATATATATATATTATTACAGGACGCCACCACTCACGGGCAGAGCCCTTTTCAAGGAGGGGGAACACACATAGGGACAAAACACATGCAAACGCACACACCTAACGCACAGCCCTCAGGTGGGCGCAGACGGAAGCCTTGAAGAGTGGAAGATTAAATACAGGAGGAAAAATAGATGATGGTAGAGAATTCCACAGAATAGAGGTGGCTGGAAAGAAGGAGGTACCACAACGGGCTAGCCTGGGATTTTCTACGTCCACACAAAATTGGTACGAAAACAGGGCACCCCTTGTGCAACGAGGACGACGCAACGGTGGAGGAATGCGAGAGGCCAATTCCCTCGAGCACCTGCCATTGTAGTACCTGTAGAAAAGAGATAGCGCGCCAACGTCACGTCGCAGAGATAGGGGGTCAAGAGAGTTTGAAAGTAGGGGACAGTTTAATAATCTTTTACCTTTTGACTCAACCCTATCCAGAAGAGAGGAGGAGCCGGAGCCCCCCAAAATGTGAGAACAGTACTCCATACAAGGGCGAATAAGACCCTTATATATTTGGAGTAACTGCTCAGAAGAAAAAAATTCTCGCAATCTGAACAGAACTCCCAGCTTCTTTGAGGCCTCTTTAGCAACCATTGTGATATGTGGTTTCCAAGACAGTTTGTTGTTTATGTTTAGACCAAGAATGTTAATGTTATTTACAGGTGAGACGGGAGAGCCATCGAAGAGGATAGGAAAGTTAGGAGGTGTTTTTGAGAGGGAGATGTAAAGAAGTTGAGTTTTTAAAGAGTTGAATTTCACAAGGTTGCTTTGACCCCACCGGGAAATCCCATCCAGATCGGCAAGAATAGAATCGGAAAGTTGAAGTCGAGAAGCAACTCTAGAAGCAAAAGAGGGAGCAGATTTGAAATGAGTAGAAGAATGTAGAGTTGAGTCATCCGCATAAGAGTGAACAGAGTTAGAAGTGCAGTTGAGAAGATCGTTAATGAAAAGTAAGAATAAAGTTGGAGATAAAACAGAGCCCTGAGGAACACCACAGTTGACAGAAAAGGAGGAAGAGGTCGCTCCATCTACAAGTGCCGAAATGGAACGATCTGAGAGAAAACTAGACAAGAGTAAGCAAAGAGAAGGAGGAAACCCAAAGGAAGGGAGCTTGGAGAGCAGCGACGCATGCCATACC
>SEYY01001137.1:145000-170000 GCA_009176605.1 Armadillidium nasatum | reverse complement strand
TATATATTAGTGATGGCATCCGCATCCGCAGAGAGTCTTCATCAAAATTAACATCTGTATCCGCAATTGCGAAAATTCAACATCCGCATCCGCACTTTCGAAAATTCTATATCCGTTATCCGCAAATAAGAAAATATGACATCATCCAGCAAAAAAAAAAAAAATAAAATTATATATATATATATATATATATATATATATATATATATATATATATATATATATATATATATATATATATATATATATATATATATATATATATATATATATATATAGACTTAAATTTCAGCTACAATAGCAAGTAAAGATGAAATCGAAAGTTTCTGAGTCAAAAAAAGAAAATAATTCAAATATTTGTTAACGTTACTTCCCACTGTGTCTAAAAAGACACGCAGTAAAATAACACCCTATAAAATCTATTTCACTAATAAAATATTCGTTTTCGCATTTTCAGCGTACAGTACAATTACTAATAAGTAAAAAAAATAAAAAAATAACTTATCCAAACATGCAAGTACCCCAAAAAACACTTACAAGTCAATGCATGTCAGCACTCACGCTCATCAAAAATTTTACTACTGAAATTATTTCGTGTAGAAACGAAAAGTAAAAAAATTTGAGGAAAACATTGCCATAAATCGCTAGAAGAATCATTCCTTAGAATAACCATTCGTACCAAAACCAAAAAAAAATTTAAATATATTATTTTTTAAATATTTTATGAGGTCATGTTTTACGTGTCTAAAAAGACACAGTGGGCATTAATGGGTTAAAGTAATGTCATTAGGCAAATAAAATATTCAAAAAATAATGAAATAAATGCAATAAACATTGGTAATTGATAAAGAATTAATAGGAGCATGATTAAGTAAAAAATGATTAAATGCACCGACACTTTTTACTTAACATAAGGAAGGGTAGCTTTATTTACAAAATATATTTACCTAGTGTTAAAGTAAATCTTTTAGTTTAGTTTAATTAACAACCTATTCAAAGTAAATAAAACACTTTGTAATATAACATGTATACTTAGAGAAAAGAAAAAATATAATATAAGTTATATTACATACTTGCTTGGTTAGTAACAACAAAAAAAACAGATGGCCAAGTTGCCGGATTATTCTTTACATGATAAATAGTAGCTAAATAAAAAAAATGCTCTATAAAAATAATGAATAAACAATATTTTCTTCAACACCTAGAATGAAAAATTAACTATCAAATAGGAACGGCACTTTATATTATTATTCTTTTAATTACATCATTTTGATTTTGGCCAACATTAATTCAAGTGCACTATTAAGTAATACCTTTCTATAACCAAAGTACATAGTGTCATTGGCTGAATAATTCATCAATAATCTAAGAATAATAAATTGTAAAAAAAATAAAAATAAAAAAAACTAACATTTGCAGACCCATGGAATAAATTAATAAATACTTATGTGAGAAAATAATAAATAAAATATTCCTAAATATTAGAAATCTAGTATCAAATATCTAACACATATACAGTTGTATTTTGAAATTAATAATGTGAAATGAAAAAAAAAAATCATTATATATATATATATATATATATATATATATATATATATATATATATATATATATATATATATATATATATATATATATATATATATATATATGTAATTTTTTGCCCAGATTTACTTAATTTTTTATTTTTCAGAATGAAATATTATTACGATTTGATGTCACAGCCCTCTAGAGCTGTATATATATTCCTTAAGAAGAATAATATAAACTTTACAGACTGTCCAGTTGCCTTAAGAAGAGGTAGTGTATATAAATACTTTTTAAATGTAATAAATTTATGCTGGATATATATATATATATATATATATATATATATATATATATATATATATATATATATATATATATATATATATATATATATATATATATATATATATATATATATATATATATAATAGGTAAAGGTGGAGATTGTTTCTGATTGTTAAAAAATATCGAAAATCGAAAATATCAGAGAAGCCCAACATAAACAAGAAAGTTGCCAGAGGTACTATTACACTAGACATACACACAATTATTATTACTTGCTTTTCTAACAGAACCTAATTCGACTTATCATAACCTGAACTACCGAAGATGCCGTAATTTAACCTAAATAATAATAATTTTAATATACTTATAGTTTATAACATAACCTAAATTTAAGGTATCTGAACTGAAAAGAACAAATTACACATATCTTGAACAGTCAAGGTAACTGAAACTCGTTAGGTAGGAAAGTATTGATTAAAATAAAATATCGATATAAAAAAATATTGATATAAAAAATATCGAAACTCAGAAACAATCTCCACCTAAGCCTATATAATATTGGATCTGAAGAAGAAAATTTTGAAATTTTCATCTTATTGCAAGAGACAGGAAACCCTTTGCTTTCATAGTTTCCCTTTTGTGAAAGGTGGTGATATGTTTGGGAAATTATAAATTACCAATGCAGACATTTTAATTTATTACATTAATTTAATATATATTTAGAAATCATTAATCTCTATGTTTATTATACTTTCAAAAAATCAAATACTAGCTTAAAGGAAATAATGATATATCAAAATTCTTTATTAAGAAATATATTCTCTTAATCTTCTTTTCAAGTATTTGGAAACAAGAAAAGTGAAGCTCAAACTATTTCTTAAATTCCTAATACATTATAAAATACTTTTCTCTCTACTCTCTCCTTTTCCCCATTTCATTTTACATATTATGGAGACAATAAGAGGTTGATATTATCTTATGACACGAATTTCTGCTGTAGCGAAAATAAGAATTGCATTCATTTATCCAATTGCAACTGCATGCATGCACACATACCCCTTTCTGATAGGATGAGTGATGTAGGATTACTTGCAGCTTCTAGCAGTGACTATTTTTGTTACCAAGATGGAAATTAAAAAAATACACTTTTTGAAATGATCTATTGTCTTTAAAACAGTATGATATTATGTTTTCACTTCTTTCACATTTATTTTCAGGTTTTTATCTATTATATCAAGCTAAATTTTGTTTTTATGTCTTTAATTGATGCAGTTTCTATTCCCAATCTTTTTCCCTACTCCTGATGTTCAATATACTGTACTGCTTTAATTGATTAATGAAAGTTTTGCTATCTATTTTTATCTCTATAGGAACTTTCACCAGTGATTTCTTCCTGTATATTTTTCAACAAATTTAAGCAGTCTGTACCATCTACTAAAACTAATGTTTCTATCTCCATTGAAAATTTACCTATTCTCTTTGCAAATCTTGAATTAATAATATTGTTGAAGCTATGTACCAGGTTAGAAGTTAAGAATTAGAAGGATTCAATAATAAAAAATCCTGGAAATTCAGTTAGAGTTATTCCCCTCAGGAGGAAAAAAAAAAAAATATATTTGTTTATTAGAGTTGGTTATATATTGTTGTATAATATAAAATGTTTGTCTAATTTAAAACAAAATAGTTTTAAATACCTATAGGTTATAGGGTCTTTGTTCATTACTTAAGTAATAATTTATAGCTATTATTATGTGTTAATGTCTTTTTTTTTAAAGAAAGAAAAAGATTTAAAAGTACAGGAAATCAAACTGAAAATTGTCTGTTATTAACTGGTTTTCAAACTTTCATTCTGTGTATTTGTTTGCTGTCATTCGTGTATGGGTAGATTTGAAAGGTTGACTTTGAAAAACACTTGTTCAATTATTGATCTTTTAAATTTAAGAATATCTGTCCTAATCAACATTTATTATTAGCTTCATTAACTCTACTTATTAAGTATTTTATTGTGATTTTTCTTTTCCAGCATTCCCTAAAGTTGGATCAGTATATATCTTTAACCCTACTCTTCCTTCCTTTATATTCTCCATTTTGTTTCTCAGTTACTGTAACTGTTTTTTTATTTACGAAGTTTTTTTTTTTGTATATCTTACATAAATTCTTTTTTGGCTTCCAACTAAAGGTATAGATTATTTTTCTTTGTTTTTTATTTTTTTTTATTTTTATTCTTATTCTATTCTGCTCATTGTAATTCATTGTTATTAGAACACATACGCAACTAATGAAATTCTAAATTATATATCACACCATTACTTTCCCAAATCTCTGTTTTTTTTTTTTGTGTTTTTTTTTTCCCCCTTTTTCATTTTTCAGTTTCTGCTTCCCCTTTCTCCTATATTTTCCTTTCTTCATTTTTTCCTCAACTTTTTTGTAGAAGCTTACGAATATTTTCATCACTGTTTGAAAAGAAATATCAATTTTTCCAGATGCAGCTAACATCAATGTGAAGTCAAATTAAGTTGGGAAAACAGATAAAGGGAGTGTGTTCCAGATTTTTCAGTCAAATATATGTAAGATTGAGTAAAGCGGTTAAATCTATGGTCAGAGAGTTGGACAGACAAAGATGAGACTGTTTAGAAAGGTGTGTAGCACGTTCCCTTCTTAGATGAGGAGATTTGCGACTATAGAGTTCAGAAGAGCAATGTCTGTTGTAATAGAAATGGTATAAACAGTGACGCAACAATTCAACAGGCAGAAAGAAACTGCAGAGAATTAGTGAGTTTGAAGAGTTAAGATGAAAAGCCCTAGACTCCAAATTTTCTAGGAAAGTGTATGAGTGAACCACCCCAGATGTGTGAGGCATACTCTATACAGGGGTGAACAACGGTGTGGTGTGAAGAAATTACCAAGACACACAAGAATACCGAACCTCTTGGAAGCTTGTTTAGAAAGAAGAGTAATGTGATCCTTCTAAGAAAGATCATAAGAAAAAGGAACACTGAGAATATCAAGTACTGACGAAGGTTTGAGTTCTGTGTTTTTGAAGATGTCATAGTTGTGTGGAAGGTTGTGTCGAGTAGAGAGATGAAAGAAATGAGTTTTTGAGCCACTGAAAACTCATGTTTTCTCTGCCCCAATTTGAAATACGAAAAATGTTAGAGGTTTCGCCAAGGCCATAATTCTACCGTCAATTAACTGCCACTAGGAGGGCCGTATTTCAAATTGAAATGAATGGTGGAGTTATTAACATAGGAGTGGATAGGTGATAAAATAATTGAGAGGTCATTAATGAAAAGAAGAAAGAGTTAGGGATAGGATAGATCCTAAGGAACAACCCTATTAATAGATTTAAAAGAATAACTATGTCCATCTACAACAGCTGTTATAGAATGACTGAAAAGGAAATCAGAGAGAATGGATTCTGAAAGAGGAAAGTTTAGTAATTAAAGCTTTGTGCAACTCTATCTAAGGCTTTAGATATGTCCAGAACAAGAGCAAAATATTTACCGAAGTGCCGAAGAGTAGAGGACCAAGAGTCAGAGAGAAGTGAAAGATCACCAGTAAATTATTTAAAAAAAAAAAAAAAAAAAAATGATCAAAGATTAGAAGAATTGAGAAATAAGGATAGGTTTGAAATGGGACGGTAGTTGGTGGGTTGAGAGGAGTCCCTCTTTTTAGTCACAGGCTGAGTGAGAACATGTTTCCAGCAAGAAGGGAAGGTTGAAGTAGAAAGACAGAGACGAAAAAGTTTACCAAGGCAGAGTGCAAGCTCAAAAGCAAAAGTTTTGACAACCACAGGAGAGATACCATCAGGACCATACACCTTCTTAGTGTTAAGCTCATAGAGAATAGAAATGACGTTTTCAGAAGAAATTACAATTTTAGGCATAAATTAGTTGGAGGAGGAGGTAAAGTTCCAAAATCCTCCAAGTTGCAAAGTTGAATTAGAGGCAAAAGTTTGAGCGAAGAAGTTCAATTTTAGAAAAGAAGGTAAATGGCAATTGTGCTGTCAGAAAGTACTAGAGGAGGGAAAGAGTTGACATTTTTTGCAAAATGTCAGAAAAAGTGTGAGGAAGGGGAACCAGAAAGATTACTGCATTTTCTATGGATATAGCAATTTAAATTTTATAATTAGAACAGAAGAAAATAGAGACAGGTAGAAGTAGAATATTAAATATTAGTGAATTGATTCAATTGTATCAATTATTAAAAAATTTCAACTTAGGGGAAAAAAAATATTTCAACTCTATAAAGTTTTTCATTCTTTCAGGTTTCTTTTTTTATTTATCTCTACAGTAATACTTAATTCTATAGAACAGTTAACAACAATATACTTCTTTGAATAAGTTTATATTTATAAATATTATATAGCTTATTTTTAGTTTGGTTTTTAAAAAAAAAATTTATTATATGTTATTAGGAAGAGTTGTTCCATCACAGTCTCTATAAATTTTTATATAACTTTCCGCCTTTTGCAGGAAATATCTAAAGTTATTATTTAAATTTCAATGCTAAAAGTGTTGCCAATTTCAATAATTTAATGAAAAATATCTTTGGACATTGATTAATTTTAGCTCCCTATCCAATAAAATGTTTAAATTTATTTTTTAATTATTTTTTTTTTCTCCAAGTTATCATATGATACTGTAAACTTAAAAATGAGAAGAAAGACAGTGACATAATTAATTTTTTTTTTTTTTTTTTTTTTTAAATCATGATTTAAAGAAAAAAAAAAATTCAATTGATATTAATCATTTGATTTTAATTATGCCACCCTTTCTGAATCTGAAAAAATATCTTCATTTTTATTTTTATTTTAATCATTTCAAATGTTTATCTTATAACCGGGTTATTTCATTTAAACCAAGATATCTTAACCTATTATGGTTGTCATCTTTTCCTTCTTTTATTCAAATTTTTCTCCTTTTCCTTAAAACTTTGAATATACAGTTCCATTCTCTTACCTCCCAACCAACAATTGCTTCTTCATTTATTCACTTAATGAACACTTCTTTTCAACTATTCCCTGCTACTACTTGTGAGAATAAACAACATATTTTACCTACTTTGATGGTAAATTTATGTTTGTTGTTTTACTTCTATTTAAGGATGTCTTTTTTTTTTTTATATATATATATATTAATGTATGAAACATATTAATAATCACTTTATTTTTTTTTTTTTAGTATAAAATAATACATTTTTAAAAAGCAACCACACAAGTTGATCAAATAAAAAATGCAAATACTCTTCTTAACTTATTAAATTATTCTATGTGAATCACACACTACAAGGCAAATCATATAAATTTATTATGAATATATTAATATCTATTTTAAAACCACAGATTATATTTATTATTATTATTATTTTATTAATTGCATAATACTATCATAAACAAATGCCAGCTTAAATTAAATAATAATGATGATGATAATAATATTAATGATGATGATAATAATATTAATAATAATTTATTATTATTACATATTCCTCAAGGAAGGAGTTTTTCTTTATAGATAATAGATTTTAACTGATTCCTTGACAAATTATTATTATTTTGCAATTGTGAATAATAATTTCTTTTTATAATTACCCAGGTGCCCATAAAACACCAGAATATGCAAAAATTAATCCATTTCAATTGGTACCAGTCATTGATGATAATGGATTTAAATTAACTGAAAGGTAAGCTTATCTTTGTTAAAAAGAAATGGGAACCAGACTTATAAATAATGAATTTTAAAGTTTTTATTTTATTTTATTTTTTTTTATTTTTTTTTTTTTTTTTTTTTTTTTTTTTTTTTTTTTTCAGTAATAAAAAAAAATTAAAAAAAAAAATTAATAAAAAATGATCATTAAAATAGCCCAAATTGATTTCTAAGTCATTTTTCTCGGATTGTATTCTCATAATCTTCTTAGACGAACTAAAAATTAAAAATTTTTTAATCTTCTTAGACGAACTAGAGCTTGATTTTCCATTTATAAATACCTTTTAAGTTTTGTTATTTTCTTTGATGATTTTCTTCTAAAGTTGCTCCTCTGCTACCCACCTGATCTTTTCTTTAACCTCAGTCCTATTTCTCGATTATGGGACTCTCCTAATAGTATCTTTTGATCTCATCCTTCAGTCCTTCAGTATTATTCTTTTTATTCATATATTCAACCTCCAGTATTATTCTTTTTATTCATATATTCAACCTCCAGTTATTACTTTCCTTGTATTTTTAGTTTGTTTCATAATCTGTTTTGTCCCCATATTCCTTCCCCTTAGTTTTATTTTTAATTTATTAATGTTCCCTGTCTTCTAGGCATATGTCTTCTTTGCATTTTTTCTTACTATTACAATACTCCTTAGTTCATTTTTATTGCTTTTACATGCTTGTTTCTACAACTCTTCGGCATTTCGGTGAATCTTTTGCTGTGGTGCTGGACATATCGAAAGCTTTCGATAGAGTCTGGCACAAAGCTTTGATTTCCAAACTTCCCTCTTTCGGAATCTATCCTTCTCTCTGTGACCTTCTCTCTGATTTCCTTTCTGGTCGTTCTATAGCAGCTGTTGTAGACGGCCACCGTTCATCCTATAAATCTATTAATAGTGGTGTTCCTCAAGGATCTGTCCTATTCCCAACACTTTTTCTGTTTTTCATTAATGACCTTCTTTCTATTCCTTCATCTCCTATCCACTCCTATGCTGATGACTCCACCCTTCATTACTCCTTTTCATTTTGAAAGACGCCCCTCCCAGCAACAGTTAATAGAGGCAAGGAGGGTGGCCTTGGAGCAACTAACCTCTGATCTCTCTCTCATTTTCAAATTGGGGCAAAGAAAACATGGTTGTTTTCAATGCCTCAAAAACTCAATTCCTCCATCTCTCTCTACTCGACACAATCTTCCACACAACTACGATATCTTCTTCGAAAACACGCAACTCAAACCTTCATCTCTCCTTAATATTCTAGGTGTTTCCTTTTTCTCGTGATCTTTCTTGGAAAGATCACATTACTTCTCTTTCTAAACAAGCTTCTAAGAGGTTGGGTGTTCTGAGGCGCCTTCAGTATTTCTTCACACCACCCCAGTTGCTTGCTCTGTATAGGGGTGTTGTTCGCCCCTGTATGGAGTATGCGTCACACATCTGGGGTGGTTCCACTCAAACAGCTCTCCTGGAAAAGGTGGAGTCTAGAGCTTTTCGCCTTATCAATTCTCCTGCTCTTACTAATTCTCTCCAATCTCTTTCTGCCCGTCGAAATGTTGCGTCACTCTCTATACTATCGCTATTACAATGGGCACTGCTCTTCTGAACTCTCTCGTCGCATACCTCCTCCATTAAGAAGTGTTCGTGCGACTCGTCTTTCTACACAGTCTCATCCTTTCTCTGTCCAACTCTCTGACCCCAGACTTAACCGCTATGCTCAATCTTACATGTACTCCACTGGTAAAGTCTGGAACACACTTTCTTCATCTATTTCCCCAACTTCCTATGACTTAGGCACTTTCAAACGCCGTGTATCAGGTCATGTCGGCCTTTAATTTGACCATGTTCCCGACTTTCCCCCTAACTCTGGTGGAACATGAGTATTCCTCTGGCCTTTGCCCACCAGAGGAGAAATAAAAAAAAAAAAAAAAAAACTTTTTTAATTTCTTCAAATTCTTGACAAATATCAATTTCCATGTTAAACTCCAGGTATCTAACTGAATACTTTATTTGAGCAGATAAATAAATTTGTATAGCTTTAAATTTTTTAGGGCAGTCTTTATCATTGATTTTTTTGAGTAATTTTGATCAGAAATTGTTTTAAAATTTTAATACTTTTAGTATGTAATTTTCTTTAACGTTTTAATATAGTTTTTTATAGATTGTTTTTTATACTCTGAAATTTTAAACCGACTTAAAATTTCATTTCAGTGTTGCTATTTTGAGATATTTGTCAAAAAAATTCAGTGACAAAATTCCAGACCACTGGTACCCTTCAAACCCTCAGAAACAAGCAAAAGTTGATGAATATATGGAATGGCAACATTTAAATACAAGGCTCAATTGTGCAATGTATTTCCAACACAAGGTTTGATTTCTTTGAGCTTTTCTTTTAAGTTTTAAGATGCTTAAATTTAATAATTTTTTAACTACAAAATCATCTCTAACCAATTTTATAATTCAGTGAAAAAATTGAAATGTACATTTCCACTTACGTAATCATTAATTCTAGCTTGGTTATGAAATGTATGAAGTATAATGAAAATGAATGCTGATCTTTTACCAACTTTGTATTTATTTACAATTACAGTTGGGAAAAATGTATTTCTTTTAATTTTTGCACTAAGAAATATTTTATTTTTTTACCAAATATTAAATAATTCTTTTTGAACTGTATAAACACTAACGATTTGTAATAGGCTATTATTTTCTATTAAAATAGTTGTCTCTCAAAAGTACATGTATGGTATTTTTGTGAGCCTTAAAAATAAAGAGTGAGTGTACATAATCCACTACAACTCAAGAAAAGGAGCCAAACTAGGTTGGAAAACCATCCTATTAGCGGAAAGTACCGTAGGTGGTCAGTTGTATCTCTGAATGTTTACTCAAATGTCTTGCAGAAACAAAAGTTCATCTAGAAAGGTGAATATTTAAAAACTGTTAAAATAAGTGGATTTCTCTAGGATATGGCTTTATTTTGATAGAAGGTGGAATGGTCAAAGTATTAAAAAATTGTAACATCTGATGGAGTTAAGTTTTGTGCATCAGCAAAGATTTGGTGAACTGATTGCAGAAGAAGATAAGAAAGTTGGGAGGTGATTTTGAGAGGAACATGGGAAGAAGTTGAATTTCACAAGGTTGACATGACTCCAATGGGAAATCCCATCCAGAGCGAGAGGAATTGAATCGGAAAGTTGAAGACGGAAGCAAAAGAGGGAGTAGATTTGAAATGAGTAGAAGAATGGAGATTTGAGTGAACAGAATTAGAAGTGCAGTTTAGAAGATCGTTAATGAAAAGTAAGAATAAAGTTGAAGATAGAACAGAACTCAGAGGAACACCACAATTAACAGGAAAGGAGGAAGAGATCGCTCCATCTACAAGTACCGAAATAGAACGATCTGAGGAAAAAATAGACAAGAGTAAACAAAGAGGAGGAGGAAACCCAAAGGAATGTGGCTTAGAGAGCAGCGACGCATGCCATACCCGGTCAAAAGCCTTGGATGCCAAACACCACCACACAAGACTCCCCGAAGTCCCTAAGGGCAGAAGCCCATAAATTAGTTAGATAGGAAAGTATGTCACCAGTTGACTCGAGTGTCGAAAGCCATACTTATGATCTAAGAGAAGAGAATGAGACTCCAAATGATCAAGGAAATGAAAGTTGAGGAGAGTTTCAAAAATATTATACAGAACAAGTGAAAGTTATAGGTCGATATTTGAAAGGGTCAGAGCAGTTACATTTTATCGGGATCGACTGAACAATGAGCGCTTCCAACACTGAGGAAAATTATTAGTATTAAGGCATAGAGAACAATCGTTAACTCGAAGGCGAAGCTCAAACACTCCCTCAGAAAACGGAGGGGGAATGCCATCCGGGCCACTGGCCATCCTGACGTTCATAGATTTCAAGATCCCATGCACCTAATCATGAGTAATCACAGGTAGAGACATGGAATATGAAAGGAAAATTAGTAGAAGGAGGGGTGCCAGAATTGGGCAGGGTGGAATTAGATGAAAAAAGGAGGCCGAAGAGATTAGCCTTTTCAGAGGGAGTATTAGCTACAGAACCATCAGAGTGAATAAGAGGAGAAAAGGCAGATTTACAGAAGTTATTAGAGATATTTTTGGCAAGAAGGCAGAAATTTTTATCAGGAGGAGAACCAAGGAGGTCATCGCACTTCCTCTTGGTGAAAGTAAGCTTAGTCCGTCGAAGAACTTCCCTGTAACGATTCCGTGCTGAATGAAACTTAGTAAGAGTGATAGGAGAAAGAAAGTTTTTTCATTTACGATAAGCATTATCTCTCTCCCAAAGGACAATAGAACAATTGCCATCGAACTATGGATTTTGAGGAGAAAAAGATTTAGTTGAAGGTGGAATAAACCTGCTCATCCCATCGACGATTTCGTCCCCTACCTTTTCAGCAGAGACCGAAGCGTCCCCCGAACCAAAGCAGAATTCGTTCCAATGATATTGCCCCTCAATTAGTCCAATTGAAGTGCCAGAAAGTACGTTTAGTGCATGGCAGAGCTGTTGGAGAAAAAACATTATAACTAAGAGCTATAAGATTACTGTTAGTTACCGATATATATATATATATATATATATATATATATATATATATATATATATATATATATATATATATATATATATATATATATATATATATATATATATATATATATATATATATATATATATATATTATATAATTGTTCTAGCTTCTGATTCCTGTTATGACCCAGTCTCCTCCAAATGAAAAGAAAGTGGCACAGTTTCAGAAGCGAATGGAAGAGTCTCTTAACCAAATTGAAACCATTTGGCTCAAAGATTCCAATTTTATAGCTGGTGATTCTGTAACCCTTGCAGACCTACTTGCAGTTTGTGAACTTCAGCAGCCTAGTAAGTTGATCTTTATATTTTTGGCAAGCTATGTTACTTCATATATATATATATATATATATATATATATATATATATATATATATATATATATATATATATATATATATATATATATATATATATATATATATATATATATATATATATATATATATATATATATATATATATATATATATATATATATATATATATATATATATATATATATATATATATATATATATATATATATTAGTAAGACTATAAACTGTAATTAGGATTTGGAATTGAAGGTTTAGTTATTTCCTGAAATTTCATTTGATTTTCCTATTCCTTTAATTTTTAATTCTTTAGATTGTACAGTTTCATTGCTCATATATTATATTCCTAATGAATATTTTCAGCTGAAGTACAAAGTTGCAAGAAAATTCTCTCATTCTTACTCCTACTGTTTGAAAACATTTTACTCGAATTCTTGATCTCTTGTTAGGTCTAACTCACCAATAGGAAGCTTATTTCTTTAGTTAGCCAAAGTAGTTAATATTTATAATTAATTACCACATACTCGAAAAAGGCTATAATAATACAGATTTGGCTTCATTTATTACCATTTAAAATGCAAGTTAAAAATCTCTGAAAAAATGCTTTCAGAAATCACGTAAATTTTTTCATTCTCTGATAACTGGAATTTATTCAGTCTTTCCTTCTTCATTTAACTTTTATATATTTAATAAGCAAAGGATTCAACTCTTCAACTGTCAATATCTTAATTCCTATTTATATTTATGATTCAGTAGGACAGAGATGAGCATTCACTTGGAAGCTATGCACTTGTGGGCTGTGACCATCAGTTCTGGTGAAAGTTAAAATAAAATTTATCTATTTTAAAGGAAGTATTTTTAAGCTGTTGTGTATATATATATGAACCAATTTTTTTTTGTTTTTGAGATTCACAGAAATCACGAGATTAGTTGTATTCTATCCTCGTTGACTCACGTGCTTGAGGGCGCATGTTCGATCCCGCTTGCTGATCCTAGGTATAATTTATCTAGAAAAGTTCTCCTCGAATAGGACAGTGCCCGTGCTATTTGAATTTAAAAAAAAAAAAACACGCACACACTCGCAAACAAATATCATCATTACTTTATAACCTTATAACACCTGTGATGCTACCATATATATATATATATATATATATATATATTATATATATATATATATATATTATATATATATATATATATATATATATATATATATATATAATATATATATATATATAATATATATATATATATATATATATATTAAGGGTACGGAGGGAGTGCTGGGTTTTTATTTGTGCTTATGCACCGGTGGTGGGAACAAATGAAATGGAGAGAGAGGCATTCTGGGAGAGTCTGAATGAGTGTATGGGGAAATTTGATAATGGAGAGCATATATGTTTGTTGGGAGACCTGAATGCGAGGGTGGGTAATAGAAGTGTGAAAAGAATAGTAGGACCCTTTGGGGTAGAAGGTGTAAATGACAATGGGACTGAATTGATTGGAATGTGTGCTGCAAGAAGAATGATGATTGGTAATACATGGTTTATGAAGAAAAACATTCACAAGTATACATGGGTGAGTGGGGTGAATGGGGAGAAGGGACTGTTGGATTTTGTATGTGTGAGATGGGAAGACAGGAGTAGATTATTAGATGTAAATGTATTAAGAGGAGCAGCCATGGGTATTTCTGACCATTACTTAGTAGTGGCGAGGGTCAAGGTTAAAGGAGGTTGGGAGAAAGTAAATGTGAGAAAGAGGGTGGTGGAGGTGGTGCGTGTAGAAAAGCTGGAAGAAGAGGAAAACAGAGATGATTACATAAGAGGAATAAGAGAGAAATGGAGAGAGGTATTGAGGAGTGAGGTGGAGGATGTTGAAGAGGAATGGAATAAATTGAAGATAGCTTTAGTGGAGGTTGCGAAAAGTGTGTGTGGGGTGAAGAAAATAGGGAATGGAAGGCGGAGAGGGAGTGAATGGTGGAATGAAGATTTGGAGAATATGGTGAAAAGAAAGAAGGACGCCTTTAACAGGTATCTGGGTACAAAGGAGGCACTGGATTGGGAGGAGTATAGGGTGAGGTGTAGGGAGGTGAAAAGAGAGGTCAAGAGGGCAAAAAGAAGAGTAGAAGAAGAGTGGGCCAGAAAGTTAGCAGAAAATTTTAAGGAAAGGAATAAAATGTTTTGGAAAGAGGTAAATAGGGTGAGGAAAGGAGGGGAAGAGAGGGGAGAGGGAGTGAAAGGGGAAGGTGGAGAAATATTACAGGGAGAGAAGGATGTTGGAGAAAGATGGAAAACGTATTTTAGTGAATTGTTGAACGAAGGGATAGAGATTAGTAATGGGGGAGGGGTAGAAAATGATGGAGAAGCAGTTATCGAGGATCAGGAGATAAATATTAGTAAAGAGGAGGTGGAAGTAGCGGTGAGAAAGGTAAAGAAAGGAAAATCTGCAGGAATGGATGGTATATACGGAGAGATGATAAAAGAAGGACCTAGAGAGTTGATTTACTGGTTGGTGAGATTGTTTAATGTGTGTTGGAGAGAAGGGAGAGTGCCTCAGGAGTGGCAGGACTCCTGCATTGTACCTATATACAAAGGAAAAGGTGATAAGATGGTGTAAAAATTATAGGGGTATTAGTCTGCTGAGCGTGATTGGAAAGATTTATGCGAAGGTGTTAGTGAGGAGAATGAAAGAATTGACAAGTGAGGGAATGGGTGAGGAACAAGGGGTTTTAGGGAGGGTAGGGGGTGTGTGGATCAGGTATTCACACTAAGATTGATTACAGAGAAATTGCGTGAAAAAAATAAAATGGGGTATGTATGTTTTCTGGATTTAGAAAAAGCATATGATAGAGTATGCAGGAGAAAGCTATTCGAAATATTAATGGAAAGGGGGTTGAAAGGGATATTACTAAAGGGGGTGAAAGCTTTTTATGCAAATTGTAGGTCAAGAGTGAGGGTGAAGAGAGAACTTTCAGACTGGTTTAGCATAGGAGTGGGATTGAGACAGGGGTGTGTTATGTCGCCATGGCTATTCAATCTATTGATGGATGGTGTAGTCAGGGAAATGGAGAGAGAAGGGAAGGGCATTAGGTTGAGTAACATGGAGGGTGAATGGGATGTGAATGTTTTACTTTTTGCAGATGATGCGGTGTTGGTGGCAGATTCTGAAGAAAAGTTGAGAACACTTGTGAGAGAGTTTGAGAGGAAATGTGTAAATATGAGATTGAAAGTCAATCCAGGAAGAGTAAAGTTATGAGGATTGGAGGTGGGGATGAAGAGATGTGGAGGGAGGATTGGGGGGGTGTAGAAGTGGGGGGAAGGAAACTTGAGGAGGTGAATGAATTCAAATATCTAGGAATGTTGGTGGAAGGTAAGGGTGGGACGGAAAAAGAAATAAAGAATAGAGTGGTAGAGGGAATGAAAGTGTTGGGCGGTCTAAGAGAAGTATGGAAGAAAGGAAAAATTTCAAAAGAAATAAAGATAAGAATGTTTGAATGTATGTGCTTACCTTCTGTAATGTATGGATGTGAAACATGGATGTTAAGTGCTAGAGGGAGGAAAAGTTTGAATGTCTTTGAGATGAAAGGTTTGAGAGCGATATGTAAATTAAGAAGGATGGATAGGATTAGAAATGACAGAATAAGAGAGATGTGTAAATGGAAGAAGGGTTTAATTGCTAGAGCAGAGGAAGGTGTGCTAAAATGGTTTGGACATATGTGTAGAATGAATGAGGACAGAATGGTTGGCAAGGTACTTAGATCCGAGGTGGAAGGTGGTAGGGGGAGGGGAAGGCCAAAGTGGAGATGGATGGATGGAGTTAGAGAGATTTTGGGTGGAAGGAATTTGAGTTTAGAAGAGGGTAGAAGACTTGCGGAGGACAGAGTGAGATGGAGGGCGGTGGTGAAAGGGGTTGAAAGATAAGAATGGATATGTTTGTAAGGGAATTATGGCGGGCACCACCCCACGAAAGTGGGAAGGGTGATGGCGAAATAAATAAATATAATATATATATATATATATATATATATATATATATATATATATATATATATATATATATATATATATATATATATATATATATATATATATATATATATATATATATATATATATATATATATATATATATATATATAACGTAAGTGGGTGTTTATTCGTGCAGGCGGTATATTTTGCTTCCATTCTTTTTAGCTTTCTCTCATTGCATTTTTAACTTCTGATGTATTTCATTTATTTGTTTTAGTATTTAACAAACATAAACTAAATATGAATTGGTACAAAAAAAAATTATCTGCCAGGAGAAATGAAATGGAAGGATAAACTCATTTGAACGCAGCAACCGATTCCTACCACCCTAAAACACCTGATGATTCACTTTTTCCGAGAGTGACCCTATCTGGTGAAAACGTGAAAATACCAACTCTCAGGTTCTCAGGTGGACTCTATAACCCTGAAAGGTTTTAACCTGGTGACGTTTAAGCAGTAAAAATCAAGGACACTCTCAAAATAATTAAGCTTTCTCTTGGAAAATACAATTACAACCGAACGTAGTTCCGCTCTACAGACTCTGCTACCACAGTATTATTATTTCACCCAAATTACAATGTCTCATCTTTAAATGTACTTTACCATATGAACGACGTGTGCTCACAATGACTCACCCAGCTTGACAATGTCACACATAAATAGCAATCGGAATGTATTAGAACTTTGTTATTCTTTCAAATCTTTTTCCCCTTTGATTTCATACTACTAACTTTGTTCTCTTTTCTCCATCGCCTTAGTTCATATAATACTTATGTATTCTTATATCACTTTAATATTTTAGTATTATTTTTAACACTGTTGCCCAGATACGAAAATAAATATTTGTAAAACTTTTTTTTTTTTTTTTTTCTCATTAGAAAAATGTGAAAATGTATTTGAATTTAATTAGGCTTCCGTATATATTCAGTTTATCTATATCTAATTAATATTATTCTGAAAGGTTTTTTTTTTTAAGCCTATACTTTAACATGGGTTTGTAAGCCAATTGGCCGGACCAATATTAAGTAGCTTCACCATATATATATATATATATATATATATATATATATATATATATATATATATATATATATATATATATATATATATATATATATATATATATATATATATATATATATATATATATATATATATATATATATATATATATATATATATATATATATATATATATATATATATTTTTTTTTTTTTTTTTTTTTTTTTTTTTTTTTTTTTTTTTTACTTACAACCTTTCCCACAATCGTGGGGTGGTATCTATCGCAGGCCACATCCATCCAAATATTCACCCCTTTACAAATCTTTTCCATTCATTCCTATCCTCTGTCAACCGCACACCCTCCTCCCAATTCTTTCCTCTATCCCTTAACAGCTCCCTGACATTACTCATCCAGCTTCCCCTCGGTCTCCCCCTATCTCTTACACCCTCCACTTCTGAAACAAATACCTTTTTAGCCAATCTCTCTTCATTCATCCTAAATATATATATATATATATATATATATATATATATATATATATATATATATATATATATATATATATATATATATATATATATATATATATATATATATATATATATATATATATATATATATATATATATATATATATATATATATATATATATTTCTTTAAATAAAAGTAAATGAATTATATATTTTCAATTTAAATATTTTAATAATAATTTTATTAAATTTTTTAAAAATCAATAATAATATAATAAAATATAAAATATTAAAAAAATATATATATATATATATATATATATATATATATATATATATATATATATATATATATATATATATATATATATATATATATATATATATATATATATAATATATAATAATATTCTGTCAGCAAGAACATAAGCGTATCCCTTTGGGATACGCATATGAGCTTGTAATAATTATATATTTTTTCTTGCATTTATTTTTCTTCAATTTTTTTTTTTTTTTTTTTTCTATTTTACTGAAATAAAATACATATACTTATTATTACCTTTATTAACTTTAAAACCTCATTTCCCTCCCCCTCCTTCCTGCTCTTCACCTTCCATTTTTTTTTTTTTCGTTCTTTTGACCCATTTCCTCTCCTCCTCTTCATAAACATAATGCTTAATATTTTATTGACAAGCTCATACTTTGGTCAGTACATCGTCCACTTGTATGTAGTTTAATACTCTTCCACATAACATCACTCATTTATTTTTTTTTTCAATGTTTATATTTTATTTATGGAGTTTTTTTCTTGATCTTTTGTTGTTTACCCCAGAATCCGATTTGATGTCTGTTTTCACTGTAAATTTTCAATTTTCCTATCTTTCCAAAGCTCTTGAAAGAATAAAATTCTTTATTTCACCTCACCTCTTAAATTAAGTGTTTCTGCTTCTACCGTTGATTTGGCAATTTAGTTATCTCACAATTTTTCCTAAATAATGATCCCAATATTTTCTTAACTCGGGCTCTTATTATTTTTTTACTTTAAAACTGCGCAATCTTCTTACCAATAATCAATTTCCTAAATTTATTTGATGTGCTCAAATTGCTGACCTGTTATGCCATTTCCGGCCTGGTGTGTTGTGCCATCCAATTTTATTAGGCCCACTATAGAATTAAACTCAGTCATTTCGTTTTCATTCACAAACGTTTCTCGCACATCCTTTCTATATTCTGGTTTCCTCAATTTTCTATATAATCAGATTTATCCAAATAAATATATTCTTATGCTTTGTACTCTTACTTTTATATATTTAAAATTTCCTTCCTCCACATTACCAAAATTTAATTTTCCATCAATTACTTGGTTTCTTTTTCTCCCCCCCCCCTCCCCATTACAAAAGTCATCCACATTTTTACAAATAATTCCCATTAGTTTTCAGGCACTTGTATCCAGTGATGTAGGACTGCATAGTTGTTACAAAATTATCATTTCTGACTCTATTTCGATTTTTAAATTTAGACTCCTAATTCCAGTTGAAATATTTGTTTCATGACTTACTAATATTTATATAAAGTATTTCATCTTAATTTTTATTTTATTTTAACTTTAGTGTAGCATTTTTTTTGAGTAAAGATTGGGAATTTAATTTTTATTTTTGTGAATGAATTTCTTTTTTACATTTTATTTTATGAGAAATTTTTTGTGTTTTTAAACTGTACACGAGATTCGATTTTTGCGTACTTAACGTTTCTTCACATAAAAGTTTAAAATTATTTTGAAATTTGTAATTTTATTTTCTTTGCCTATCTGGCAGTTATTAATTCTTAGTTATTTACACAATGTTTTTTACATTTTTATGTCTTGTCTTGCAGGTATCGTTGGCTATAATATTTTTGAAAATAGACCAAATCTCACCGCTTGGTACAATAGGGTAAAAGAGTTTCTACAACCTGAATTAACAGAGGCAAGCACCGTAGTTGAGAAAGTGAAAAAAATGTACACTGAGGGAGCAGAAGCCCCTCCATCGAAACTTTAGGTGTTGTTAATGATTTAGAATTTGCATATGATTGTACTTGATGGTTGGCTGTTATTATTTAGGGATTTGTTATTTTAAAAATTTTTAAATTGAGATTTTAAGTTGACTTTCTCTATGATTCGGGAATGATTTCATTTTCAATTACTTTTGGAAAGGAATGTTTGTTACAGGTGTTGAATTTGCAGATTGTTATAGTATGTATGGGTTTTTGTTTTTTCTTTCGCAGATTATATTTTATATTGTGATTATCTAAGAGAATTTTTTAAGTTTTCTAAAAATATTTTTTAATATTTTTCTAAAGTGGAATTTACGAAAATCTTTTTTTTAATTCGAGTGAAATTGGATGAAATTTTAAAAAAGATTTTTAAGGCTGTTGCTTTGTTTTATTTTAATTCAAGATTTTTTTTTTATTTTTAAATAAAAATTTATAGTACTATATACTCCAATGGTTTTAAATGAGATTTACTTGTAGTTCTTTCACGTGTTAAAGAAATAATAATAATAAGAATTATTATTATTTGAATAGTTTTTTTTCAAAATATTTTTCTAATTTTTTACAAGATAATAAAATGTACCAATTCAATGGATCATGTATATTTTTTAGAAAAAATGGTGCTATTCCTATTAAATGTTCAGTTATAAAGTTATTTGATTTTCCTGCAATAATTTTATTTTTGGTATATATTGGTGAGTTAAAATTTATAAATAAGGTGCTTAAAAATCTCTATGTTCACTTTTTAAAGTGCTAAACTATGTAAAATATATCAAATTTGTATAAACTTATGGAAAAAATTTAAATTGTAGCAAAATTGGAAGGATATTTTTAATTTTGCTTGTGATAGAAATGTTTTATGAGTATAGGAAAGAAAAAATATTAATGATAACTTAAAAATATATGTTTACCAAATTCTAATCCTAAATGAATTGACAGTCTTTAAGATAGACTTCTTTGAGCGCCGAATTTGACTGCTTGCTGTGTAAGATTTGTTCAACTCTGCAATCTAATCGTAGCAATACTTACTTACGGTAGCAAATGTAGAAAGATTTTTTCTGATCGTTGTGAAAAATTGAAATGCATAAGAAAAATTACGTATTTTAAATGTTGGTGACTTTTCGCTTCAAATTTGAGCGAATTTATTAAAAGAAAAGACAAAAGAAAGAATTCATCAGAGGTCTAAGTATTAAATAGATATCTTTTTTTATTAATGAAATTAAAATAATAAAATTTTCCTCTGAATTTCTAGCTGTTATACGCATCTTCAATCAATTCACGTAGTAATATTTTTTGTATAGCATTTTTCGACAACCTTATCAAAGTATATTGAAGTTGCCGAACATCCGCGTGAATGCTGGTTTCAACTCGCCATAGATAACTTTCCGTATTCTCCTATAAGTTTCTAAATCCATTATACTCTTACTGTCTTTGAAACTTGAACCATTTACGCTTATTCTTAATTTTATCCCTTATCTCCCTACTCCACATGTTGGGCTTCTCTATTATTTGCCCTAATTGCTCTGACTGAAAAACATTTTAACTGAATTTTATCCAAGATTAATTCGAATGTTTCCCATATTTGAATTGTTTTGGTCCTCAAATTTCTTATCCCATTCAATGGCTCCAAGTATGTTTTTGAATCTATCAAAGTCTGCATTTTTAAAGTCAAAAACTTTTACCTTGTTTTCTGCGAAATGTGGTTTAGTTATTACATTTAAATTAAACTGTATTATATTATGATCACTGTTTCCAAAATTTACTTCAACTGTAACATTATTAACCAAAGAATTTTAATTAAAAAATATTAGATCTAAAAATACATAGAATCTTGTTGCTTCATCCACTATCTGGCTTAAAAAATTATTAAGTATAGTCTATAAATAATCTAGTTTGATCAATACAAAGTACTCAAATCAATATCAGGAAAATTGAAATCACATATTATGATAATGCCTACTTTTTTAACATTGAAAGCTGCCATAATCTCATTTATTATTTCAACATTCAAAACCTGATTCTGAGAAGGGGATCTGTAAAAGGCTCCTATTCTATATAGTTTACTACTACCATAAAGATTCAAGTTCTATAACAATTCTAAAAATATAAATAGCAACACCTCCACCTTTCCTACCAATGCCCTTGTAAAGATAAAATGAATAATCCTCAATTTCAAATTCTTGTAATGAATTGCCAAATAGATTCTCATTTACCCACATTCTTAGTGATACAAATATCAATTTTTCCTCTACTATGTACCCTATTAGCGAATCTTTCTTATTTTTAAGACAGCATTTGTAAAGAAAGAGTTAATATTCTGTATACTATTTATATTTTCACAGATTTTCCCTTTACCCGTATCCTAATTTAGTTTCCCAAATTACATGATTCTAGTATTTTTCACTGAAAATTTTGACATCTTTTCTACTTAGGTGGACTCTAATATCTTTTCCAAACATATCGTTCTTCCTATAAAACTTGTCCCAAAAATCTAGGTACTTTATATCATTGACATTGCAAACCTTGCAATGAAATCCACTAATGTCCCACACCAACTCTAGGTAAAATTCCTAAAATAACACCTTTCCTTTTGCTCTCTTTTAATCTTTTCTCCAAGTTCTGGAATTCTTTAAAAAGTTCTTCTGATCTCCTGCCTCGTATGTCATTTGGTCCCACAAGAACTATAACCATTGCATCTTTAGAAGTATCTGACATTTCACTACTGATATAAACTGACAATATCATTAGTCTTTGCCCCTGCATAACAAGCACTCCAACCTTTCCATTTTTCGTTGTGACAAAAGTTTTATCTGAATACCATAGTTGGGAGTCACCAAGTATTAATACGTCAGTCCGCTAATTTGGGTCGCTTATTTTTTTTTACTTCATTTCAGTTTAAATTCCTATATGAAATAAAAGTCAATATTAAAGACAAAATGGAAAAGAAAACATGTATCAATTTTAGGAATTTTATTGTCCTATTAATATTTACATTGATTATCTATGTATATTCATAATATATATATATATATTTTTTATATAACATATCACAGATTTATAAGTTGGAAAAACGATTTAAAATAAAAAGTATGAAATGACTAAGTAACTTATTTAAGAGGAAATACGAGAATTTCCTTTAATTATAAAAGCACAAAGTGATTACACAGTTCTTCCTGTAGAAGATTAGTTGGAAAAATAGAGGCAGGCTATTATTTTTTTTTACCTAAGTTAAATACAATCATCGGCAATCAACATTAACGTATATATATATATATATATATATATATATATATATATATATATATATATATATATATATATATATATATATATATATATATATATATATATATATATATATATATATATATATATATATATATATATATATATATTACATATAATATCATGACTTGTTTAAATACAAATTACCACTAAAAAAAAAAATTGCTTTGGTATTCAAAATCATAAATAGAATTTTTATATATATATATATATATATATATATATATATATATATATATATATATATATATATATATATATATATATATATTATATATATATTATATAAATATATATATATATATATATATATATATATATATATATATATATATATATATATATATATATATAATATATATATATATATATATATATATATATATATATATATATATATATATATATGTAAAATAAGGTATATATCTAAAAATAATAATAATTAATATGTACACAATAGGGAAAACCGCACTATATCTTTTTATACATAAATGCTTCAGTTAGCCAAACTGAGTAATAATAATAATAATAATAATAATAATAATAATAATAATAATAATAATAATAATAGAAAATGGATGAAGGCACTTCTCTCAAGGGATCAGGGGTAGGGTTAGGGTGCAGGGAAAGTAGGGTAAAATGGCCACTAAGTTTTTTTTTTTTTTTTCTTTCCTTTTCTTTTGAACTGTGATTCTGTAGCGAAGAAGCAAAAATCTTTTAATAAACTAAATGAAATCATTTCTATCTCACAAGTTACTCTACTTGTTTTGTTGCTGCTGTTCTAGGGAAAATAATAATAATAATAACAATAATAATAATAATAATAATAGTTACCAATGCCCTATATTCCTATTCAATTAGCGAATTCTGGAAACTTGATATCTGAGGGTGGCTGATCAAATATCAGGTTTCCACCACCTCAAACGCATAATATCGAACTATTCGGTCTGCAAGTACTAGCAATATCAATACCTCAACGAGGGCAGTTATAACAACAATAATAATATAATAATAATAATAATATTAATAATAATAATAATAATAATAATAATAATAATAATAATAAATCTATAGGAATTGGAATGCTATCACAAATACATAATATATTTAATTTATGTACGGCTAAAAAAATTATTATTATTATTATTAATTCAAAGAAATATATTTTAACAGCAACAGAAAATTAAAATAAAAAAGGGACTTCTTCATTCTCTCCAAATAAATAAAGAGATCTACACTAAATAAAATACTTGTGGCACTGAAACAAAAACAATAATAATAATAATAATAATAATAATAATAATAATAATAATAATCTTAAAAAAAACAAAAAAAAAACACGACTAGCCTCGAAGAAAAGCACTCCTTAAAAATTATACGAGTGAGTTAAATGTTTTAATTTCCAATCCACTTTGACGAGTTCCTCTATTTTGTAAAACTTTATCAAAAAGATATTGTATATATAAGTGACAAGCACAAAAACTTTTTCCTTCAGCCCTTTTCCTATATTTATAATAATAATAATAATAATATTTAATTGGTTTTAGCACTCATTCTGTCTTATAAGAGGGCTTTGTTGTCTGGATGTAAACACATGCGGTGGATATCCATTACTTGTAGGTGAAAAGGAGGATGAAGATACTGGATTTCTATTGCTTTCGTGAATGATCGGAAGGTTTTGAGGGCTCTGAGGTGTCGGAGCTCCAGAGTGAGAAGGTGAACTCAGCCGACAAACAACTTG
>SEYY01001137.1:120000-137500 GCA_009176605.1 Armadillidium nasatum | reverse complement strand
TAATAATCCTGTTCCTAATTTTTTTCCTTTCTTTCTTATATATATATATATATATATATATATATATATATATATATATATATATATATATATATATATATATATATATATATATATATATATATATATATATATATATATATATATATATATATATATATATATATAATATATATAATCCAAAACAAATTTATTTAGCTACAAAGAAAATATTTACTGTAATAAGAGTACAAATATAAAATTAACACTTTTTGTTTTCTTTTTTAATTAAATAGAGCTTCTGGAATGACAAATTCGTCCTATGAGCCCAATAATAATAATAATAATAATAATAATAATAATAATAATAATAATAATAATAATAATAATAATAATAATACTTTATCTCACCTTGTAGCTGCCAATCTTGTCATTTCTTTTGTTTTTAATGTTTCATCGGGATTGAACTTGCAAGTTCTAATGAGCGCAGCCGCCAACAATGATACCTCCAAGACCAGAAGCACCAAGACTGGACCGACTAGTGAAAATACGAAGTAATTATCTGTCCTGAGCCAACAGTAATACGGTGTTCCGAAACTGAATGGATCCACGATGGCGGCGATTGAAACCACTAACAGAGGACCGATGTAAGCGACGATATAATGCCACCAACGTAAATGAACACCTTCCGACTCAATAGGGCGAGTTACGGTGAAATAAACATGAACACCTGTAAAAGAAGAAGAAAGAAATTTAGAAAAGAAATTTTTGATTTCAGTGAAAGAAGTAATTTCTGTGTCATAAGTCATTAAAAACGCAAATTCACAAACCTTCTAAAAACATCCAAGCAAAGGCGGCCAAAACGCAGTAATGAAGAAATCCTGCGGTGATGCCGCATAAAATAGGTAAATCCGTTCGCCAAACACCGATGAGGAAGGCCAATTCGGCGCCTAATAAACACACACATACGTGACGCTGAATATATGTTCGAGGTGATGATATATTTCTGAAGAGGGTAAAAATAAGAAGGGATCCTGCAACACACAATACGCAAACTAAACAGCCAACATAAGCGAGAATCCTCAAGGGTGAAACATTCTCCTCTTCTTGAATTCCTGAAGATTCATCCATAATAACGGCAAAGTTTGTAAGATGATCGCATTTGCACGTGACATGAGTGCGTGTAAAACTGTGAACAAAACAGCCTTCATCACTCCATGAAGAGGTCGTGTAATCCCAGAAAGCACATATTGGATTCGAAACATTATCGTGTTTTAGCAATGCAAATGTAAGAGTTACGGGCTCGGGTAATTGAATGTGCCGTCCATGACCAAGAGAAGCGGATACTACTCTCGAATTTACAATTCGTGACACATTACGATTTTTTGACCCTTTAAAATTCATACCTTCCGGGGACAAAAGATCTTCTAGGTGTCGGTATGTAAGGAATATGACCCTTGTCGAGCTACCTTCACTGTTTTCTAAAACAGCCTCCGGAGGAATGGTAATTCTGTCCATAAATACCCAATCCACCATTTCATCTTCTGTTGAGGGAAACTGGACGGGTGAGCCGTCTGCTGCAACCGCCCTTGCCGAAGCCAACACATGCGACCTAAAATGAACAGCTTGCGTTGCTCTCGGAAGTACGTCACTCAACAGAAAGGCAGCTTCTTCTAATCCCAACATCAACTCTGTTACAGCAAATCTTCTTTCAGTTTGAGACAAATCACCCCAAGGACCCACAAGTCCCGCAGATAGCAATGCTGAACCCGTTCCAAGGGCTGACTGAAGAAATTCTGTAGCAAGAGCTTGACGCTGATGAGGTTCGGGAAATGCCGTTACAACATCTTGCATCATACGCCGAGAAAGAGTTTTAATAATTCTAGGAGCAATGATTAAATCTCCTCCATATAATGCGTTGTTGGCAGTCACTTTTGCAAGTTCATTTGCGACAGCTGTTACGGAATCTTCTTCGTCTGGTGTATTAGCTCTCTTTTTCAAGGACATAAGCCAAGCACTTCGGCATGCGCTTAAGTCTGCTGGATCTTTCCATCCTCCAACGAGACATTTTCTTTTCGCAGTTCCTGTAGCTCCTCCAGGACAAACCAAAACTGCAGTTTCACCAGACTTTGTCCAGTTCCAGTATAAGCCTCTCGCGAATGAAGGAGGGCACCACGGAACATCATCATAAGGCATTCCTATCACAGATGGAGGTGTTACTGGTACAGCTTTAACATGTGTTTGTGTAGATGTTTTAGGCGTTGTATCAGGCAGTTGCGTCGGATGCTGAACGAACACCTCTGGAGCGACTGCGTGAGTGTCCAGACCTGATTTATTAACACTACTTACATCATTTTCTGACATATCGATTAGCGATGGTATAGATTTTGTTGTTGTTTTACTGGCTACAGTTGTTGAAGTCGTACTACTTTTCATTGTTGTAGATGTTGTAGTTGACGCTGTAGTTGTGGTGGTCGTTGTCGGTACAGTTGTCGAAACGGCTTTAGTTGTAGTGACTTTCGCGTGATGCAACGGAGGTGGAGGTGAAGATGTGTGAGGAAGAGGAATGACGGCTGGTGTAACTGAAGAATTTACAGTCGGAAGAATCCAAACAGGTTCTCTCGTTTCTATGAACCACGATGGTCTTGACCGAGCTGTTGTCGTTGTGGTAGTAGCTGATTTAAAGAAAAAGAAAAAAAAAAAAGGAGATTAATTTTTTTATTTTACTAAAATTACTATTACATATTTTACCATAAAAACAATATCAAAAGCACATAAAATCCTAAATCTCTCAACTGCTGGCACTCATTAGCCTCGTAGTTTGAGATTCAGGGTTCGAGCTACTTAAGAACAAATGGACAAGCATAAAACATACATTCTCAAATTAACAATGTTAATAAGGCGATTTAAATGCAATACATAAATAATGAAAGCCATTACGCAATCGGGCTCCGTCGGGCAAGGAGCTAATCTATGCCGTTTGAGAGGCTTGCTTAATTAAGGAAAGAGAGGAAGCGGTCAACAGCTTGAAAACAATTTGGAAGTATAAAAAAAAAATTACTAAACCTTATTAAACAAAATAATAATAATAATAATAATAATAATAATAATAATAATAATAATAATAATAATAATATTCAGAACCTCTTTACATATTTTAACGGTCATAAAATAATAATAATAATAATAATAATAATAATAATAATAATAATAATAATAATAATAATAATAATAATATGGAATTTAATACAAGAGAATAAGGAATAGAAAACAAGACTACAAACTAAAAAATGAAAGTTCTTTTAACTGGTACAATAAACTGCTTTTTTTTTTGGTTACCTGACACGCATTGGTAATGCGCCTCCAAATACTTGTGAGTACCAGGGCATCCGTCTCCGAATTTACTGGTACTCGCCTCAATTGTACAAGTGTATTTCCCAGAGCAGCTTGCGGAGAATTTTGTAGCGTTAGTAAAAAATTAGGAAAGAAAAAACATGCATCATTACAATACAAAGAAAACCCGATCCCCAATATATATATATATATATATATATATATATATATATATATATATATATATATATATATATATATATATATATATATATATATATATATATATATATATATATATATATATATATATATATATATATATGTCTAGTATATTTCTAGATTAATCCTAAATTAAACTATGAGCGACCCTCAAACGAACGAACTGCTCCGCCGTCAAATTTTTGAACAAAATAATAAAGCTACAATGGCCGATGTTATCACATGGAAGAAGAAGAAGAAAAATTTTATACATATACGAGTATATATTTAAAAAAAAAAAAAAAAAAAAAAAAAAAAAAAAAAAAAAAAATAGGTATATATAGGAAGAAAATCTAATAGTCGATAATTCGAAGCATTTTCATTAATTAAGTAATGTGTAAATTCTCCCGAAGCGTCGGAGAAGAGAATGGAAAAGGGCCATAAATAGTCGCACCACTCGACATGTTATTTACTTCCCGGCGTGAAAAAGCGCACCAGCAGCGGCCCAACAAAAATTATTACGCCTATATATATATATATATATATATATATATATATATATATATATATATATATATATATATATATATATATATATATATATATATATATATATATATATATATATATATATATATATATATATATATATATATATATATATATATATATATATATATAATCTAGCGGTGTTAAGTCTCTTTTTTCCTCTCTTTAAATAACTTTTTCAAAATCACAAGTATGTTTAACTTAATAAAACAGAATTTTATCCCATATTAAAACTTTACGAGTTTTTCAACACCATTAATAAAAAGAGCTTTGGAATAGGGCACATATTTTTTCCATAGAATATATATATATATATATATATATATATATATATATATATATATATATATATATATATATATATATATATATATATATATATATATATATATATATATATATATATATATATATATATATATATATATATATATATATATTATATATATTATATATATATCTCAAAGGATTTGAGGAGAGAATTAAAGCCAAGAGGAAGAAAGAGTGGTTGGATTGCCATTTTTGGTAATAATTATGAATGAAGGAGGTTCAAGGTAATTTGTAGACTACAAGTACTCAATCAAAATGAATTTCGTGAAGTATACTTCATTCTTTCGTGTGCTAGTAATATTTTTTGAATGTAAATCCGTGTTAAAATAGTTCAACGTTTAAAGCGCAATACAACGTACGAAAATGTGCCATGTTACAATTCAATAATGTCACGGAATTCCAATTTTGATGTAGTTTTTTCAGTGCTGAACAGTAAATCATCAATTCAGGCCTCCCTTACACGTTAACAAATGCAACAGGATATTAAACCCTTTCGTAAGTCATTAAATTTAAGAGATCAAAAAGTTCAAAATTTGTAGCTTTTTTTCACCCCCCCCCCCTGAGATCTCTGTCATAAAATTCAATAAAAATAAATCTAAGAATGTTCCAAGAACTTTGTAAGTGTGATACAAGTAGATGTGTGGATTTTTTTTTTTTTTTTTGTCAAAATTCTTTACTTGGAAGAGACAGTGCCATATTTGATAAACAAACTCTTGAAGTGAAAATAAATGCAATTTTTATGTCAATGGATATATGAACTATCCAAACTTCCATTAATGTTCAAGTGAAAAGCCACAACAATTTCAAGAAGAAGAAAAAAATTCAGAAAACATTTTAACATAATGATATTCATTTCCATTGAGAATAATAACGAAGCTCCCAGTTAATGTTACTGCCTATCATCGTTACAGATTTAATTGTTAACGAACGTCCTCAACTCGAAGATTTCGAGAATTACCATACGGCGTTACCTTCAATTCAACTAGAAAAAAGTATAGAAGATGAATAAGGCATTTTCTATGGATGGGGGCATAAAACTGGCATTTAAAGAGAAAAAGCAAAGTTGAAGAAAGGCATCGGAGTTTTGGTGAAGAGAAAGGAAATCAAATGGAATAACTGAAACCTCAAAAGATCGGCTTGCAAAAACAAAGTTTCGTAATAAAAAAAAAAATATAAAACATAGATGAAAATAAAAGATACATACTCGCAACTGCACAAATTTTTAATGCAAAATAATGTTCGACATTGATAATATGGCAAATATTAGTCTTTAAAAAAATCCAATTTTGCTTTATAACTTAAAAGCAAATTAGGAAAATGAAAAATTACTCAAATTACTAATGATTTACATTTTTTTTTCTGTACACCAACAATATATATATATATATATATATATATATATATATATATATATATATATATATATATATATATATATATATATATATATATATATATATATATATATATATATATATATATATATATATATATATAAACTATAAACAAGAGAGCTAGAGGTTCCAAGGTCTATTTAAGCAGCTCCTTATTTTATGAATCTTCAACCAACCTATGGTAAGTTTTTTTTTTTTTTTTTTTTTTTTTTTAAATCATAAAAATGGAATAAAAAAAAAACACTACCACCAAAGCCTCTTTTAAGAAATCAAGCAATACCAACAAACTTCTCTCACAAAGAGGATTTAAAAACAGAGTGAGAATAATACCCCGTAAAAGATGCCCAAAATTGTTAGTAATCTACGCGAGAAAAAAAAAAAAAAAAAAAAAAAAAAAAAAAAAAAAAAAAAAAAAAAATATATATATATATATATATATATATATATATATATATATATATATATATATATATATATATATATATATATATATATATATATATATATATATATATATATATATAAAAGTTCAACCATCACCAAAAAGCAAAGGAGAAAATTAAGGGTCAAACAACCACCAATCACCAACAGCAGCAACAACAACAACAACAACTGACCTATGCCACATGTATAGTGAACTTCGATATATTTAAAAGTGCCTGGACAAGGGTCACCGAAAACGGCACTTGATACGTTAACAGAACATTCGTTCTCTCCTGAGCATCTGTTGTGGAAAGAAAAAAATTTATAAATCAAAATCAAAATAAAATAAAAAAAATTTTTTTTTTTTTTAAATGTTCAAAAAAATCAAAAGTCCTATAATTTAAGTAAACAAATAATATAATAATAATTATATATAATATATAATATATATATATATATATATATATATATATATATATATATATATATATATATATATATATATATATATATATATATATATATATATATATATATATATATATTATATATATATCAGGCTTGGGTCTAATATATAAACCTAACTGCTTGTTCTTGGAGATAAGTACTTAAAAAAATAGGTAATTGGGGTGTAAAAGTCCTTGTATTAGACCATAGTGTACTTGTTTTTATAATAACATTTTCAGCAAATAAAACTTGACTTGTCACAAGTTTTACGTAGTCTACAACGATGAAAAGTGAAAGAAGATCGAGCTTAACTTTCAAAAATATTTTTTAATCCAAAATAAAAATTAAAAAAATTGGATAAGTTTAGCGACTTTTTTTCTTACAAAAGCTTTTGTGGAAAAAAAAAAAACTCATAACACGTACGAAAGATTCACAAATTACCGTCAGAATCCTAATCAAAAGTTGACATACCTTGATATTTAGTGTTTAAACCTATATTAAAATGAAAGGAGGTTGGGGGGAAAGAAGTTGTTCTAGATTCGTATGAATGTATGAATGTATGGGGTGAGACATAGCTGAAGACGAAAAGGGTCAGAAAGGGCATTCATAAGAGTCGCACAAAAAGTCTTCAAATCTTCAATGGATGAGGCATGACACTGAAGTGCTTAGAAAAAAAAGGCACATTGCATTAAAGGCGTAAATCTCTCCTTCGAAGACACTTGAAGAGATAAAATCGGGTACAGAGATAAGAGTACAGTTCGGAGGAGCCCAACTGGAAAAATTTAACAGTATAAGGAGAAGGATTGGAATATAATTAAGAAAAGGTCTATAAAATGTTGGTTTCTTCTCCAAGGCGATCAAGAATATGGATAAGCAGTTGCACTATCTGCTCGAGAATATACGAAATAAATAGGGATCTGGCAAGCGAGTTTCCCAACTGTATCCTGTGCATCAGAGGAAAACCAATGGAGAGAGGAAACATTGAAATCACAAAGGTTGAGGATTTCATAAAAAGAAGATGGAATGTGCATTATTTCGTAATTTAGGTAGTAGAAGAATTTAGGATAATCAATTAGGAGTTAAATAAACTGAACAGATAAATTTATTGTAGAGTTGCAAGAAAGAAAAGCCACAAAGTGGAAAACTCAAAAGACTTCAAATTCAGATGCACAACAATATAATTAATGCAGGTATAAATACAACCGCCTTTGCCTGAAAAGTGAAGATAGAGACAGGCTGGGGGAACAGAGTAGAGTTTACTAAAAGAACGTTCAAAAACCTGAATTTCACTTAAGAATAAGAAGTAAAATCTTGAAAAGAAGAGATTATGTTCAGCAAAATGAAAATTGAAAAGACCGCAAATTCTGAGCAGAAATTTGTGAAGAAAGAAAGCAGTTGTACCAAAATGAGAAAGTAGGAAGGGTGTAAGCTTCCATTGCATAATTTATGAAAGTGTTTGTGTTTGTATTTTAGTATTACATAATTTCTCAATACTTTTGATAAAGTACTAAAACATTTACTTGAACCCTGTCCTGATATATATATATATATATATATATATATATATATTATATATATATATATATATATATATATATATATATATATATATATATATATATATATATATATATATATATATATATATATATATATATATATATATATATATATATATATATATATATATATATATATATATATATATATATATATATATATATATATATATATATATATAAATATAAATATATATATATATAATATATTAATATAATTAATAATAAAAATAAATTATAAAAAAAATAAAAAAAAAAATATATATATATAATATATATATATATATATATATATATATATATATATATATATATATATATATATATATATATATATATATATATATATATATTATATATATAATAATTGTTGTGTGTGTGCATCGCAACGTTCCTTCACAATTATATAGAACCGAGAATAAAATGTGCGCAAATGGGGCGGGGCCGCAGTCTCTGCCCTGAGGGATGCCGTGCGATTTTTCCAGCTAAGGAGATATTAAAGTGTCAGACCTCGGTCCCGCGTAGCTTGCTTCTTACTACGTCACATTCCCCATTCTACGATTGGTATGTATGTATGTATGTATGTATGTATGTATGTATTGTTCATTTGAACGCGGTAATGGGGTATCCAAAAGTATTTTTTTTCCTATGGGTATTTTTATTATTATTATTATTATGATAGACAAAGAAATAAGGGAGATGTTAGGTGTTCGATAAAGAAGAACTGATCCACGCGTTGTTAAGCTGTGTGTGTGTGTGTGTGTGTGTGTGTGAGAGAGAGAGAGAGAGAGAGAGAGAGAGAGAGAGAGAGAGAGAGAGAGAGAGAGAGAGAGAGAGAGAGAGAGAGAGAGAGAGAGAATCGTGAAATATTGACTAAGATCCGAATTTTGAGGGACATTTATTTATAATAAAGACGATCGCTATTAACCCCCTCCTCACCCCACCCCACTCCCTATATTCTCCCAACAATCTAGGGGAATAAACTTCACACATTCAAACATATTATATTATAACATTTTTATAATGTTAATTACACGCTTGCGAATATATATATATATATATATATATATATATATATATATATATATATATATATATATATATATATATATATATATATATATATATATATATATATATATATATATATATATATATATATATATATATATATATATATATATATATATATATATATATATATATATATATATATATATATATATATATATATATATATATATATATATATATATATATGGTATTTTGGGCATTCGTCAATTTCATTCCGAAGTCCAATTAATTATTACAAACGCGACTCTTACTCACAAAAAAAAAAAAAAAAAAAAAAAAAATTCGAGTTTTCAAATACATTATTATTATATTATATTATTATATATTATTATTATTATTATTATTATTATTATTATATTATTATATATTATTAATAAATTATTATAATTAAAAATTTAATAAAAAAAAAAAAAAAAAAAAAAAAAAAAAAAAATAAAATTTTTTTTTAAAAATTAAAATTTTTTTTTTTTTAAATTTTTTTTTAAATTTAATGAAATTATTTTTAATTTTTAATTTTAAATTATTATATATATATATATATATATATATATATATATATATATATATATATATATATATATATATATATATATATATATATATATATATATATATATATATATATATATATATATATATATTATAATATATATATATATATATATAAAGTGTATGTATGTATGTGTGTTAGTGTCGCCCGGGGTGAAATAGTTAGGAGCAAGTAAATTTATAAGGATCACGCAAGAAAACACTCGCCTGCTCCACCGTTTCACACTTCTTTAATCAGAGTTTAACACTTCTCACAATCAAAACTTCACACCTTTACTATCAGTGCCCTCAACAAACCCTCCTTCCCCACTCCCCCACACACCTCCCTCAAACCCCCCCTTTATATTACATCTTCTCCCCCAGTACTCAAATCCACCTGTTCTCTTCTCCTTTTTTCTTCATACCTGCCCCGTCGATACCATTGCCGCTTCCTCACCTTCATTTCTCTTCATTCTTCTTCTTTTTTTTTTTTTCCCCCCCAAAAAAAAAAAAAAAAAAAAAAAAAAAAAAAAAAAAAAAAAATTCTTCTCAACAACAAGATGAAAAAAAGATGATAATGGCAAAGATTTAAAAGAAAAAAAAAAGAAGCTATTAACATCAATTGGTTTATAATCCTATTTCTATATTTATTACTTATTAACAGTCGTAAAAATGATGATTTTGGTGATGGTGGTGGTGATGGTAGTAGTAGTAGTAGTAGCGACAGTAAATGCAGTTGATGAAAGATTGGAATATTACTACTACTAATACTAATAATAATATGATAAAAAAAAAGAAAAATAACTAAAATTTAAAATCGAATTCAAATGACATACATTATTTTTTCCTGAAATATTTCTAAGACCAGCTCCGAGCACGATACCTACATACAAACATACACACGCATATATACATACATACATTTACGCACATACGTACATATACATACATACATTTACAAACCCTTTGTATTTGCGTTTTCTGTCCACATGGGTAATTTTGAAAATATGTGGAAAACGAAAGTCCTTATCACGAAAAAAAATATCAATATATATATATATATAATATATATATATATATATATATATATATATATATATATATATATATATATATATATATATATATATATATATATATATATAATATATATATAAATATATAAATATATTTGTGTGTGTGTGTGTGTGTATGTGTGTGTGTGTGTGTGTGTGTGTGTGTGTGTGTGTGTATGTGTGTGTGTGTGTGTGAGCACTGTTATATGCAGAATGAAACAAATTGAAATTTGAGGACTTTAGCGTTGTGGTCGCTCCCGGGCAAAGAAAGAGATACTTTTTTTTTTTCCTTCGTCACCAAACAAATCGATTTCAATTCGACGATTCACTTTATCCCAAATTATTATCCCCGTCTCTCTCTCTCTCTCTCTCTCTCTCTCTCTCTCTCTCTCTCTCTCTCTCTCTCTCTCTCTCTCTCTCTCTCTCTCTCTCTCCTTCCTTCTCAATCTGTTACGTATTCATTAATCTCTACACCGGCGGTAGTAGAAGCACCTGTTTTTACCCTAAAGCTCTTCCAGTCTCTCTCTCTCTCTTTCTCTTCTATCTGTCTATCAGTCTGTTTCAGTTTCATTCCTCCTGCACAAGTAATAATAATAAAGAAGAAGAAGAAGAAGAAGAAGAAGAAGAAGAAGAAGAAGAGAAAGAAAGAAAGAAAGAAAGAAAGAAAGAAAGAAAGAAAGAAAGTAAGAAAGAAAGAAATTACATTACTATAACCAGAGGGAAAGACTTCCTGAACGCTTCTATAACATCTTCCAATTACAACCTACGACGGCAGCGAAGACTAAGGCGAAGACGAAGACGACAATTTCGTTGGACGAACGAGCCAATGTCGCTATGTGATTCTAATAAATTTATAGTGATATGCATCAACAATAGTCAAAGCTGCATTAAACCATTCACACGCTTTCAAAGGAATAACGTAACTCACGCACGCGCGCGCGAGCGCATATATATATATATATATATATATATATATATATATATATATATATATATATATATATATATATATATATATATATATATATATATATATATATATATATATATATATATATATATATATAATATAAATAATAATCATTCTATGCAGTTGTAGTTAAGAATATAGAATAATTATTTATTAAAAGGAAATGGATTTTTCTGGTGCGTGTGCGTGTGTGCGCGTGTGTGCGTGTGCGTGTGTCAGAAGGCTTATTTCCAGGTATGGCAAAAAAAAAGTTAAAAATGTTTAATATTTCAATTCTTGAGAGATTCTTATTTTATTTATTCTTATTTCTTTAAGAAATAATAATAGAAAGACTTGAAAGAAAATTATCGTCATACTTGGTGAAAAATTGGTTCACAATGAGGAAAATAAACAATAAGCACATACAGTATATGAACAACTTCGTAAATAGTTATTAGTAATATATTTCATAATATTAAAATATATTTAACAACATAATGATAACATATTTACTGTAGCTGAATTAAAGCTTCTACAAAAATCAACCATGTGAGCATTAAATTAGCCTTGAAACATATTCCGAAATAAAATCTCAGAAAGTTATTCACACAACATCATGAAAAAAAAAATTGGTTTTTAAAGCCAAGACGATTTTCAAATACAAAGATGGACGACACAAAATGTCTGGAACTTAAATAAGCAAAATTTGCTATCGATCAAATTTCTTCGTCGTGTAAGGCAATATAATCTAAATCCGAAATTTATTTTTTCTTATTAGAAAATCAAACGGTGAAGCTACTTTCTTAAGGGTAACATGTCTTTTCTCTATTGAAAATTTTATTGTGACCTTTTTATCACTTTTCAGGACAATTTTTAGAAAATCAAACGGTGAAGCTACTTTCTTAAGCGTAACATGTCTTTTCTCTATTGGAAATTTTTTTGTTGACATTTTTATCACTTTTCAGGAGAATTTTTGCAACGTATCGTTAACATCCAAAGGCATACAGAAAGGGTTATCTTAAAGGGTTATCTTCCGGAAATAACTGAAGAATTGGATTGCTCTTTTCCTCATTCTTTGAAGTACAGTTTAAAAGAAATGTTAAACGAATCAACTAAACTAACGAGAAGAAAATTTGCGGAAAACTTTTTCAAACAACGACAACTCTATGAAAATACCAATCCCTAATTAACCAAAACAAAAAAATTGCATACTAATTTTTCATTATATTTTAAAATAAGTCTACCTTTATATTAATATTAAACTAAAAATAAAATTAATTATTTTCTACATTTAAAATCAAAATACATTCCCCAAGTTTTATCTAAATTGCAAAACTAATGATGGAAAAAAAAAAGATAATCATCTTTGTATTAAGCACATTGTTTTTCTCCTCCGTTAGTAACCGCTATATATATATATATATATATATATATATATATATATATATATATATATATATATATTATATATATATATATATATATATATATATATATATATATATATATATATATATATATATATATATATATATATATATATATATATATAAAGGTCAATTGTCCGACAGACAAATATTTATACCATCAAATATATCATAACACAAGAATTTCGCTGGAATTTTAATTGTAATTTATTATTATTATTATTATTATTATTATTATTATTATTATTATTATTATTATTATTATTATTATTATTATTATTATTATTTCTTTTAAGTATACAAGTCAATAAACTAAGTAATTTGCAAAGTCAATTGTGTATGATCAAAATTGATAAACTTTTTAAAATAATACAATTAATATTACTAGTACTACTACTACTATTATATTACTAATAATAATAATAATAATAATAATAATGCGAAAATTTGTTGGAGAATTTGATGAGAGGTGGAAAAAATGGACATTGAACATAGCACTAAAATTCCATCCAACAATAAACAACAAATCCAAAACAGCTTTGACTGTATTTCAAAAATATCAAAAACTTTTTAATACTCGTACCAAGAAAACAAAATCGGGGTGGGGGGTGTGTGGACTTGGGGGCAGATATTTCTAATAAAATTAGGGGATTAAGAGTAGCCATTTTCAATAACCTTCCGTGATATACTCTCAAGTTACTTATCATGCTCAAAACAATATTACCATATAAAAAGGTGAATAATAATAATAATTTATATTTGCTTTATAATATATTTATAGCCCTATAGCATTTAGTTTAGTATAATTTTCGGCGTACTTTATATCCGTTGGAAAGAATTAACCACACGAAATCTGATAGTAAACTCTCTCTCTCTCTCTCTCTCTCTCTCTCTCTCTCTCTCTTTCAGATATACACACACAAACACACTCGGAATAAAGGAAAAATGAAATGTGAATGCGTGCAGGAAGGATTGACGACTATAAGCAAAATAAAATAAAGTTACTACGTTCCTTTCTTTTAAATACGCAAAGTTACTTTTGTCACGTCAATGACACTAGAAGAAAATTCACACAAACATACGAGAGAGAGAGAGAGAGAGAGAGAGAGAGAGAGAGAGAGAGAGAGAGAGAGAGAGAGAGAGAGAGAGAGAGAGAGAGAGAGAGAGAGAGAGAGTCTAAGTCAAAAGAGGGGAAGAGACTGCAGAGTAAAAGCGAGTAGTTAGATCGGTTGTTAATCTAGTGGGAGAGGGGACCCCGCTCCCGTGGGAGCGCTCTGAGACACGGAACCGAGGGAGGAATGGATATATTGTCATACTCTTGATAAAATGTTCCTAAAAGGAAATATAAAGATGCGACATGTCTGTCTGTTTGTCTTTTTATTTTTTAATCGCAGTCGAAACTGACAAAAAAAAAAAAAATCAAAAACAATATATATATATATATATATATATATATATATATATATATATATATATATATATATATATATATATATATATATTATATATATATATATATATATATATATATATATATATATATATATATATATATATATATATTTTTTTTTTTTTTTTTTTTTTTTTTTTTTTAATTTTTAATTAAATATTTATATATATATATATTAATATATATATATATATATATATATATATATATATATATATATATATATATATATATATATATATATATATATATATATATATATATATATATATATATATATATATATATATATATATATATATATATATATGCTTCTTACCTTTCAGCAAGAACCGAATGAGTCCTTGGGCTCTGGCAATTGACGGACCAGTCAGTGTTTCCGTGGTTGTTGCAGATGGTAATGGAAAAACGACCGTAGTTGGCCCGAATGACGTTGATCACATGACCGGGCTCGCACGTGATGCTCAAAGTGGCCCCCTCACAGCCGTACGCCGTTCGATACGATTGTCGATCTGCCGAGAGAATATATATATATATATATATATATATATAATATATATATATATATATATATATTATAATATATATATATATATATATATATAAATAAAAAATAATCGTCTTCCCCCAGGAAGGACTTTCGTCCTGTCAGTGGGATCTTTCGGAAGATCCTTGGGTTACACGGGCCCACGGCGGATACCGCTGGCTGGGCCAGGCCTATCGCGGATGCCGGAGATTATTTCCCATCAGTGGCAAGAGCCACTGATGTACTCGTTTAACGACTGAGTCATTCGGAGCTAAGCGCAAGGAGAAATCGCTCACGTTTCCCGCTCCGGCCAGGCCTCGAACCCTGGACTTCTCGCGTGCTATAGCGAGTGCTCGATCGACTGAGCTACGGAGCCGCTTATATATATTATATATATATATATATATATATATATATATATATATATATATATATATATATATATATATATATATATATATATATATATATATATATATATATATATATAGAGAGAGAGAGAGAGAGAGAGAGAGAGAGAGAGAGAGAAGAGAGAGAGAATGAGGAAAGCAAATTTAATTTGATCCCTACCAGTAATAGCAAAACCAATTAGTTAAAAGCACTTCTCAGTTTTACTCGATTTTTTCAACAAAAAAAAAAAGTATTAAAATATATATATAAAAAAATGTAATATAATAGTGGTGTGTGTGTAGGTGTGTATGTGCCAGTGTATGTGTATGTGTATGTGCCTGTGTGTGTGTGTGTGTGTGTACCGCACGATATTTCGAACCGGAAACGGCTTGAAGAGACTCCGGAATGAAAATTAATCCTTCCACTGATTGCTTTTGCTTGTACCGAAATAAATAAATTAAAGAGGTACAAGGATGTACACCATTACACACACACGCGCACACGCACACACACACACGCAAACGTACATATACACATTCCCGTCAAGTCCTCCCATATATATATATTCTTATAAAGGAATAAAATGATATGCGAGGCGACATTTTTTTTTCTCCTCGGTGATGTTGATGTTGTTGTTGTTGCTGTTGCTGTGAGAAGAGCGACATCCCTCCTTTAATTAGGCAAAAAGAGGTGAAGATGCGACTCGAAGGGCTTTTGGCTCCAAGGGTTTGGTTCCAGGTCGCTTTTAATGAAGTGATATGCTGGTGACAAGAGGCAACTTTAATTGATTTCCGAAGGACATTAATGAGCTTCAATTGACGCGGCTTCAACCAATGCCGAATCTTCATTTGAAAAAAAAATATAATCCTCTGATGCCGATTCTGTGCGAGAGAGAGAGAGAGAGAGAGAGAGAGAGAGAGAGAGAGAGAGAGAGAGAGAGAGAGAGAGAGAGAGAGAGAGAGAGAGAGAGTTTCTTCTAGATTATGACCACAACACAAAATCGTGGTCAACTGAAAGCGAAATCGAAGCAGTGTGGAGCAATTTACTGACTGACTTACCTGTCCAAACAATATCAAAACGAAGAAAAGAGGGGGGGAGGTTACGGAGGTAGGTTACTATTATTTGTATTTTGAACCAATTTCTAAATGACTAGCTCTCTCCCTCTTCTCTCTATATATATATTCTATATATATATATATATATATATATATATATATATATATATATATATATATATATATATATATATATATATATATATATATATATATATATATATATATATATATATATATATATATATATATATATATATATATATGAGTGACATATGCGTTAATTAATGCCAATCTGATCAATTTTGTAAACCGCAAAAACTCAATAATAAGAAAGGCGAGTCAAAACCCAAAATCCTCTCACCAATATATGCGATAACGTCAAGATTGCACAAAACGAGAAACCCGATATTAATTAATTAGGATCACAGGTGCAAATAAAAAAATCCATAAGGGGTAGATGGGAATATTAATGAACAGGAAATGCCACTTTTCATCCGATGCCCGATGGTGCCAACTGAATTTAAATTATAGGGTTACCCAGTTTTCCCCAATTCTTTAGAATTTGGAGACAACCTTCTCTGCAAATTCTGAATCAGTTTCAACAAAACAAATGATTAGTGATGAAAATGGATTCAAAACTTCAAAATATTATATATATATATATATATATATATTATATATATATATATATAATATATATATATATATATATATATATATATATATATTATTGTTGTGTTGTTTGTGTGTGTGTGTGTGTGTGTGTGTGTGTGTGTGTGTGTGTGTGTGTGTGTGTGTGTGTGAGTGAGAGAGAGTGAGAGAGAGAGA
>SEYY01001137.1:92500-110000 GCA_009176605.1 Armadillidium nasatum | reverse complement strand
TAATCACGATTGACACCAAAAAAAAATTCAAAAAATCTTTGTATGCTGCATGGTTTTTTTTCACCTATGGCCTATCTGATATTGAATAAACTAAGTAATTACTTAAATTAATTAATTGATTGATTAAATTAGATTTTAGGATTATATTTAAATTCGATTTTACAGGTCAGCTGATACTTGTTTAATCAAAAAATTTAAAAAAAAGAATTTCTCTGCATTTTCTAAGAGAATCACGTTTAACCGGATGTAAATCCAGATTCTCGTGGAACACATCCTGAGTTTCAGTCTGAGCTGTTTTGAGAGCATGAATGCCGGAGTTTGAGTCTGAGTCTGAGTTACCTTACAGCACCGGAGTCTAAGCCTGAGTCGTAGTGACTTGAAGTCTGAATCCAGAGTGAGTCTGAATGCAGCTTTAAGTCTGAGTGAGTCTCTCACTGCCAGAGTCCGAATCTGAATCTTTGTGACTCACGGCAAGAATGAGTCTGAATGCCGCAATTTCAGTCTGTGTGAGTTTGGGTTCCGGAGTTTTCAGTCTAAAATTTATTTTACGTTTTACAAAGTTTAAAAGTAGTTTTATGACATTTTCTTCAACTTTGAAAAACAAAAATCGAGTTTCTTATTTCCATTAGTGCCATTCTATTTATATAATAGTATTAAAAGAAAGGCAATAAATAGGAAATAATAATAATAATAATAATAATAATAATAATAATAATAATAATAATAATAATAATAATAATAATAATAATGATGATAATAATAAGCACTAAAACGAGCAAGTCACGTAAAACATTTTTCAATATTTCGCGAAAATTAAACTCTGAAAATACGTTTTTTTTTAATTAAGTAAAAATAAAAATTAAAAATAAAAATATTTAAAATAGAAATAATAATAACAATAAAAAAAGTAAATAAATAAATATTATATAAGAGTTACTCAATAGAAATTATTTAGATATAAAAGAAATAATAAGCAAAAAATAATAAATAATAAAAATAAATAAACAAAAATTGTAAGAAATAAAAATAAAATAAAAAAAAAATAAAAAAATAAAAATTAAAAAAATAAAAATTAAAAAAATAATTTAAAAAATCTTCCATCTATGAAATTTATTTTACTCCACCACTGAACGATGTATTTTGAAATTCGTGTTCAAAAAATAATTATAATAAAAAATAAATAAATTTAAAAATATAAAATTAAAAATAAATTTAAAAAAAAATTGTAATAGAAACGTTTGTCTTAATTGATAAAGTTATTCCTTATTTCATTTAATTTTATATTATATATATATATATATATATATATATATATATATATATATATATATATATATATATATATATATATATATATATATATATATATATATATATATATATATATATATATATATATATATATATATATATATATATATATATATATATATATAACGTAGTAGGTACTCTGGTGACAGTACCGTGGTTCGATTCGCAAAGAAAAGCAAAAATAGATTCCTACAATCGAAAAAAATTATCCTCTTAAAAGTTAAAATAATAAATTCTTATATTTACCTTTATATAAATTACTTTAAAAAAAAAAAATAGAAAATCTGGAGGCTGTGTTCGAGAGTGAGTGCGCGCGCACACACACACACACATACATACACACACAATTTTCATCTTCATTTTTTAATTCTTCGCTTCATCAACAAAAGATTTTTGACTAAATTTATTTTTTTTATTCAAAAAAAAAATAAAAAATAAAAAAGTCGAAAGATAATTTTTTCAATTTTTAATCCAATAGAGTTCGGAATTTATATTTATGTATAAAATGGAAAAGGAAAAAATAGAAGGGGGAGAGGAGGAAGGTGAGGGAGATGGGGAAGGGGAAGAGGAGGAGGAGGAGGAAGAAGAAGAAGAAGAAAAGAAAAAGAAAAAAACGTAAGACATACTAATTACACATTTTTATTCCGTTATAATACACACACACACACAAAAAAAAAAAAGAGTAAGCAAATAAACATACATAACCAGAAAACGTACATAGTTAATGTATAGACAAAAGAGAGCGTAAAGATTCTCTCCCTACAGATACATAAAGAAAATAAAATAAAACCCTTTCTAATATTTCAATGCAAACCCGAAGCAACGACATTGCTACACAGAAATAGACCACATCAAATTCAGTAATTACAATTAGAAAAAAAGGTATGATTGCGGACAAACAAAACATGAATACTAATAAAATGGGAGTTTGGTGCAAGGGAGAACAAGGGATGAAGGAAGGGGAGAGAGAGAGAGAGAGAGAGAGAGAGAGAGAGAGAGAGAGAGAGAGAGAGAGAGAGAGAGAGAGAGAGAGAGAGAGAGAGAGAGAGAGAGAGAAGGTGGAGGGGGAAGAGAGAGGGGGGGTAAGGGAAAACAAAGAAGGACAAAAAGGAAACCAGATCAAAAAACCCCTTCAGGCATTGGGCTACCTCCAGGCTCCTTTTACAATCTTTAATAAATTAGACCTCAATATTTTTATTTTTTTCATCTGATTTTCAATATCCGATGAACAGACAAATCTTAGAGGTCTTCGAAAAAAAAATATACAAAAGACATTCGACTATATCAAATTTCTCCCACCCTCTCCTCTCACTCTCTCTCTCTCTCTCTCTCTCTCTCTCTCTCTCTCTCTCTCTCTCTCTCTCTCTCTCTCTCTCTCTCTCTCTCTCTCTCTCTCTCTTTTTATTTATCTATCTCTATCTGAACTATTAATCATTTCCCTTTCATAAACATTATCAAAGATTTCATTTTCTTCCCGAATATTACGTACTGAACTTATAAATATTCCTAAAAATATGCCCAAAGCACAACCACCATATATATATATATATATATATATATATATATATATATATATATATATATATATATATATATATATATATATATATATATATATATATATATATATATATATATATATATATATATATATATATATATATATATATATATATATATATATATATATATATATATATATATATATATATATATATATATATATATATATATATATTAGGGTTGGCCGAGCTCCGGAATTTTCCGCACCGCACCGCACCACACCGCACCAGGTCGTCGTGCACCGCACCGCACCAACTGTCATTTCATTGCGCACCACACCGCACCGCACCGGAAGCAAAATGCTGTGCTCCGCACCGCACCGCACCAAAAGCTAAACTAAGCGCACCGCACCGCACCGAAATCAGCGCACCACGCACCGCACCGCACCGACATATGCAAATGAAAGCAAATATAAATATATATATATATATATATATATATATATATATATATATATATATATATATATATATATATATATATATATATATATATATATATATATATAGGGTGAGGGCGAAGCGCCTTCCGTAGCGATGCAAGTACCCTCCATTGGACATAACCCACGGAGTGATAGGATGGGCTAGACCATTCCGTTTCACTCCGTTGCCATTTGGTTCGTTCATTTTCGCGTTTCACCTTCTCAGGGGGTCTCTAGTGTACCTCCGCCTCACACTGGAGTGTCTATGCTCCAACTACCTCTCCACCCCAATTCTTCACATGTTCCCACATTTTACAAGCGCTTACTTTTACATTACCTTTATAAAACAAAACAAATCTCAAAATAGCAAAACAGCTGCCTCGGAGATGCTTAGGGGGATGAATCCAAAGAATGTCCCTCATCCACCCCTCATCCCATCATCACTTGGGGGTTGGTGGCCTCCTATGATGAGGATGGTGCCGCCATGACCCGGCGTCCGGCTTGCTCCGGTGCACGGTCTTCTTTTTTCATTAATTTCTGCAACATTCTCGGTCTTTGCAACATTCTTTTTTCTAATTTCCCCTTTGTCGAACACCATCTCTCTTCTTTCTAACCTCATCTCTATTTTCTAACAGAAATTCAGGTGCATGAGTGTGCTGACAGGAAACCTTAATCTGTTACCTCCTACTGTCTATATCCTCAATTTTCAGCCAAATGCGGTTGTTGCGCATATGTGCGTAACGATGTTATTTGCTCTTGTTTCTCTAATTTGGATGTCTCCTGAATTTTCTACCTTATGGCTTAAGCTCTCTTGCAATTCTACTACTAAATTTATTTGTTCTGTCTATTTATCTCCTAATTCTACTGACTATAATAAATTCTTCGACAATTTAAACTCCAAGATAGAGGACATTCTATCTTCTTCTCCTTTCTCTGAAATTATCATTTTAGGTGCTTTCAATGTTCTAGTTTTCATGATCCAGCCGGTGAACTCGCCTTCAACTTTTCTATCCAGAACAACCTTGAGCAGTTGGTGCAACTCCCTACCCGTATCTCTGATCGCCTTGATGATGAACTCAACATACTTGATCTTTTCTTAACCTCTTATCCTTCTCTTTATACTGTTAAACTCTTTCTTTCTCTGGGTTCATCCGATCACCTTTTTTTTTTTTTTTTTTTTAACTCCGTATCATGTTCTGTCTCTTCAAGTTTTCCACAAGAACGACCCCCACCTTCGGCGAGGAGACGTTTGTGACACTTCGGTGCTGCTAGCTGGTCTGACTTGCGGTTGTACTTCTCTGATTTCCCATGGATTGATTATTGCTTTCGTGGGAGGGATCCCCCGGAGTGTGCTGAGAGCATAACTTAGGTGATTCTCTCTGGCATGGAGGCGTACATTCCATATTCTTTCCCTTCTACTAAACCTAACAAACCTTGGTTTAACTCTACTTGTTCTCGCGCTATCCGCCGCAGTGACGCTGCCTTCAGAAATTACCGTCTTTTTCAAACTCCTCAAACCCATTCAACTTAAATTTCATCCCGGAATCGTGCAAAATCTATTCTTCGAGATTCCATAAACTCTTTTCTTCGTCGCAAATGCAATAATCTTTCTGGTTACTCTTCGTCTCGCCCTTTCTGGCATTTTGGAAAAAATGTCAACTCTAACTTTGCTTCTTCCTCTTTCCCTCCTCTAGTTTCTTCTGATGGTACAGCTGCCATTTTACCTTCTACTAAAGCTGAACTCTTCGCTCAAACTTTTGCTTCTAATTCTACCTTAGACGATTCCGGAGCTATTCCTCCTCCTTCAACCCCCTCCAACTCATTTATGCCTAAAATTGTAATTTCTTCTAAAGATGTCATTTTTGCTCTCTCTGAGCTTAATATTAAGAGGCGTATGGTCTTGATGGTATTCCTCCTACGGTTCTCAAAACTTTGTGCTTCCGAGCTTGCACCCTGCCTTGGCAAACTATTTCGTCTTTGCCTTTCTACTTCGACCTTCCCATCTTGCTGGAAACGTGCACTCATTCAGCCTGTGCCGAAGAAGGGGGACCCCTCTCAACCCCCTAACTATCGTCCAATTTCTTTAACCTCCGTTCTTTCTAAAGTTTTCGAATCTATCCTTAACAGGAAGATTTGGAAACATCTCAAATCTTCTAATCTTATCTCTGATCGCTAATATGGTTTTCGTAAAGAGCGTTCTACTGGTGATCTTCTTTCCATACTTTCTGACTCTTGGTCCTACTCTCTCCGGGGTTTCGGTGAGTCTTTCGCTGTGGCGTTAGACATATCGAAAGCCTTCGATAGAGTCTGGCACAAAGCTTTGATTTCCAAACTTCCCTCTTTCGGAATCTATCCTTCTCTCTGTGACCTTATCTCTAATTTCCTTTTTGGTCGTTCTATATCAGCTGTTGTGGACGGCCACCGTTCTTCCTATAAATCTATAAATAGTGGTATTCCTCAAGGATCTGTCCTATCCCCAACTCTTTTTCTAATTTTCATTAATGATCTTCTCTCTATTACTTCATCTTCTATCCACTCCTATATATACTTCAATATGAAAGACGTCCCACCCAACAGCAGTTGATTGATTTAAGAAGGATAGCCTTGGAGCAACTGACCTCTGATCTTTCTCGTATTTCAAATTGGGGCAGAGGAAACATGGTCGTTTTCAATGCCCAAAAACTCAATTGCTCCATCTTTCTACTCGACATAATCTTAAACACAACTATGACATCTTCTTCGAAAACACTCAGCTCAAACCTTCATCTGTTCTCAAATATTCTCTGTGTTTCTTTTTCTCGTGATCTTTCTTGGAAACATCACATTACTTCTCTCTCTAAACAAGCTTCTAAGAGGTTGCCTATGTTCTTTTTTTTTTTTTTTTTTTTTTTACGCCACCCCAGTTGGAAACATCTCAATTCTTCTAATCTTATCACTGATCGCCAGTATGACTTTTATAAGAAACGCACTACTGGTGATCTTCTTTTCCTTCTCTCTGATTATTGGTCCTCTTATCTTCGGCATTTCGGTGAATCCTTTTGCTGTCTCACTGGACATATCAAAAGCCTTCGATAGAGTCTGGCACAAAGCTTTGATTTCTAAACTACCATCTTTCGGTATCTATCCTTCTCTCTGTGATCTTATCTCTAATTTTCTTTCTGGTCTTTCTATAGCAACTATTGTAGACGGCCACCGTTCTTCCTTTAAATCTATTAATAGTGGTGTTTCTCAGGGTTCTGTCATATCTCCAACACTTTTTCTTCTTTTCATTAATGATCTTCTCTCTATTACCTCATCTCCTATCCGCTCCTGTGCTGATGACTCCACCCCCTTTCTCTTTCCAGATTGAAAGACGTCCCTCCCAACAGCAGTTCATAGACTCGAGAAGGGTAGCCTTGGAGCATTTAACCTCTGATCTTTCATGTATTTCAAATTGGGACAGAGAAAACATGGTTGTTTTCAATGTCTCAAACACTCAGTTTCTCCATCTCTCCACTCGACACAATCTTCCTCACAGCTATGATGTCTTCTTCGAAAACACACTACTCAAACCTTCATCTCTCCTTAATATTCTTGGTGTTTCTTTTTCTCATGATCTTTCTTGGAAAGATCAAACTATTTCTTTTTCTAAACAAACTTTTAAGAGGTTGGATGTTCTGAGGCGCCTACAGCATTTCTTCAATTCAATTTCTCAACACTATAGGGGTGTTGTTCGTACTTGTATGGAGTACGCTTCGCACATCTGGGGTGGTTCCACTCATACAGTTCTCCTCGAGAAGGGGGAGTCTAGGATTTTTCGTCTCACCAACTCTCCTGCTCTTACTAACTCTCTCCAATCTCTATCTGCCCGTCGAATTGTTGCATCACCCTTTCTTTACTATCGCTATTACAACGGACACTGCTCTTCTAAACTCTCTCGTCACATATCTCCACCATTGAGAAGAGCTCGTGTGACACGTCTTTCTACACAGTCTCATCCTTTCTCTGTCCAATTCTCCGACCCCAGACTTAACCGCTATGCTCATTGTTACATATACTCTACTGGTAAAGTCTGGAACACACTTCTTTTATCTGTTTTCTCCACTTCCTTTGACTTGCATTCTTTGTTGGTCTCCTTCGGTCAAGATAGGATTTTTCCAGTTCCGGCGGAATTTGCTAGGCCTCCGACCTTTGCCCGCCGGAGGATATATATATATATATATATATATATATATATATATAATATAATATATATATATATATATATATATATATATATATATATATATATATATAGTCAACAGCAATTAATTAACGCTAGGAGAGTGACCCTGGAGTAGTCAACCTTTTGCTCTTTCTCGCAGAGGATAGAGAAAACATGCGAATTTTTAATCATCAAAACTCTGATCCTCTATCTTTCTACTCGATACAATTCTACAGAAATCAAACTTTCGTCTGTCCTTAAATATTCTCGCTATTTCTTTTTCTCGTTATAACTTTATAAAGGATTACAATACTTCTCTATGAAAACAAGCTTCTAAGATGCTTAATGTTCTGGGACTCCTTCGAAATTTGTCTACTTTTCACAGATGTCTTGTTTTCACGTTTCGCACATCTGGGATGGTTCCACTCATGATGCTTTTGAAAAGATGGAGTCTGTCTTTTAGTCTTATCAGTTCTTTCTCACATATTCTCTCCAAACTCTTTGTGCACGTCAAATTTCTGTGTTACTCTCTCCATACTATAGCTCATTGCAACCAGCTCTGCTCTTTTGAGCTCTACAGTCGCATACCTCCTTCAATGAAATAGGCTAGTGTGACACGTCTTTGTACAGTCTTTTTCAGTTTTTTGTCAAGGAAATTTCGAGAGGTAGTGAGGAAGGTGCAAGAAAGATAGTAACTTTAACTCTTCTGTCAGGATACCTTGAAAATATGAACAGTTTCAATTAATAAATAAATATATATATATATATATATATATATATATATATATATATATATATATATATATATATATATATATATATATATATATATATATATATATATATATAATCTGACGAACAAATGATCATCGCAGTATACATCAACTTCGGTGCGGTGCGCACCAGAGGCCGCACCACCACGCACCGCACCGCACCGCACCTCTATTTTTCCTTTGCGCACCGCACCGCACCGCACTTTTATTTTTTCTTTCGCACCGCACCGCTCCGCACCGGGTTGCTGAAAATATGCTGCGCACCGCACCGCACCGCACCAAAATGACCGCACCACGCACCGCACCGCACCGCACCCGGTGCGTCGGCCAACCCTAATATATATATATATATATATATATATATATATATGAAGAGTTAATTAGTGCTTCATATATAGAAATTTTAAACAGCTTAATTAAATATGTAAAGATTTAAAAAGACATTTAAAATTCTACATACAAGACCTCAACACACACACTCATATATATATATATATATATATATATATATATATATATATATATATATATATATATATATATATATATATATATATATATATATATATATATATATATATATATATATATATATATTATATATTATATATTATTCTTAATGTGTTAGATATACGCCCCGAATGAAGTTCATAATAAGGTGTCTTTAATTTCTAAAATTTATTTACATACTTAATAATAATAATAACACAAAGTCAATTTAAATTGGGAGTAGACGCAGTTTGTTTGTGCCTACATTTGTTTGCTATTTGATTGGTAGTGGAGGTGGTGGCAGAGTTCTCAAAAAATTTTGCTCTCTCTTCCTCTTTCTTTCTCTCTCTCTCTCTTTCTCTCCAAATTTTATTTTATATACAAAAAGTCAACCATCAGCATATAATAATTTCGCAAAAAAGTACTAAATGCCAAACCTGAACTGTTCATTGATGATCAAATAACTCTCTGACCAAGCATGGAGAGAGAGAGAGAGAGAGAGAGAGAGAGAGAGAGAGAGAGAGAGAGAGAGAGAGAGAGAGAGAGAGAGAGAGAGAGAGAGAGAGAGAGGCGGCTTCAATTTTCTGGTTTGCGCCGCCCGAGAACAAGGCAGCCTGTAATTTTCGAGGCTTTTAAGACTTATTTCGAGACTTAATAATTTACCAGTCTCTCTCTCCTCTCGCTCGATCACACCAAAATAAAAAAAAAAAATGCCTTCAAAAATAATATATATATATATATATATATATATATATATATATATATATATATATATATATATATATATATATATATATATATATATATATATATATATATATATATATATATATATATATATATATATATATTAAAAACAGAAAATAATAAATGGGGAAAGGGTCCTACACTTTCATAAGAGATCCAATCTGAATATTGAGAAAGAAACAAAAAAAAAAAAAAAATAAAAAAAAAAAAATCAAGCCTCAAAAAGATTATCGCAGTGGCAAAGTTTTTAAGGATGAAGAGACTTGAAAGTGCGAATGAATTCGAAAGAAATGCAATTATGAGAGAGACAGTAGAGACAGGAGTGGGATGGGGGGGCGGGGGATCAAGGTTTGAAAATGAGTCCGCGGATAATGCGAGACAGAAAGAAGTCAAATTCGGTCGACAGAGATCTTCAGAAAGGTCAAAAGGAACAGTCGGGGTGAACCAATGAAACTATGGGAGAATTATACTATGAAATAATGTTCATTGAGGCTCTGAAGGACAATGACATCGGTCAGAACATTGGATGGCAAGTGCGAATGGAAAACCAAGAAGGGTGATGAAAAACGAAATAAATATTATTGACATGCACAGAGAGAGAGAGAGAGAGTTGTGTGCAGGAAAGAACAACAGCGTTGGACAACTACATATATATATATATATATATATATATATATATATATATATATATATATATATATATATATATATATATATATATATATATATATATATATATATATATATATATATATATATATATCAGAAACAGGAATAGTATGTAAAATATTCAAGAGAATGAGAAGTAGTATGGCGAGTGGGGAGAAAGTATGGGGATAAAGACACAGCTGGCAGAATTGGGAGAGTGGGGGAGTGGGGAACGTAAACAATAAACAGAACAGATTTGGGAAGATATGAGATACCATCAATATGATCACTTGGGGAGTCTCTCTCAGAGTTACAAGGTGAATACTCAAAATAATTGCCATACGATGATGCTGTCTTACTCTAGAAATACTATTCTTTAAAACGGTGTTTGATATTACGAAGTTTTCATTCACTTCGGTAGTGTTTCGTTAATTAAACTAAATCTCAAGCAATTTCACTCTTTACTACTTTATAAATTTCCTATTACTACTACTACTACTACTACTACTACTACTACTACTACTATTACTTCTACTTCTACTACTAATAATAATTATTACTATTATAAAACGATTATGCCACAAACTAATTACATGATAAGAACTACAATTAGCCCTACTTTAAAAGGAGAAAAAGTAGATAATCAAGTATATTGTAAATATGTTATTATAAATATGTTAGAGTATATTATAAACATGTTATCATTATTATTACACTGATAATATCGCAATCTTTAGACAGAATTTGTTGAAGGAGGTGGAAGAACAGGGCAAGTTACAAGATCACTGAACCATTTAAATAAAATATCAGCATTCAAAGTAATATTAATAAAAAGACAACAACAAATGAATGAAGAAAAACCAAAAAGCTCATAAAGGTATTAACATGGACGGGGAATTGATCAGCTGCAACAACAACAACAACAACAACAACAACAACAACAACAACAACAACAACAACAACAACAACAACGAAAAGTAAGAAAAAAAAATCTTTTTTTTTTTAAGAGCCGAAATTTGAATGCTTCTCTCGGGCAATTATCCGCGTTTTGAAAGTAATGTTCTGAGATAAGATTGAAATGCGCTTCTCGTCTTCCTTCGGCCTTCCTTCATAAAAAGACCGAACAAAAGCGAATGAAAAGTCACGCGATTAACTATATGAATTAGAGGGAGAAAAGGGGGGAGGAGACTGAGATGGAAGTAAGGAAGAGAGGAGAAAGAGTAGGACTGGGGGGAGAGCATACGACTGCAATAGAGGGAAATGAAGTTGGGATGGAATAAAAGGGGTTTAAAGAGATAAAATTACCTAACTAAGAAAACTAACAATATGGGCATTTCAATCTGTGTGTGTGTGTGTGTGTGTGCGTGTGTGTGCGTGTGTGTGTGTGTATTTGCAAAGAAGAGAGAAATAATTTAACTTCTGTATTGGTCCTACATCATAAAACTAAAAGATTAATAACTCGTAAAGCCCTTCTGATGCGTAACTCACCAGTGAGTCACCACTGATATATATATATATATATATATATATATATATATATATATATATATATATATATATATATATATATATATATATATATATATATATATATATATATATATATATATATATATATATATACAAAGTCGCTTAATTTGCATTTGAACAACTGAATAATTTATCACTAACAGTTTTTAAATTTACACACACACACACACACACATATATATATATATATATATATATATATATATATATATATATATATATATATATATATATATATATATATATATATATATATATATATATATATATATATATATATATATATATATATATATATTTTAAAAAAATGTAAACTATTGGAAGAAGCGACGATGTGGCCACCAACGAACAATTTCGCCACCCCAAGAGTGGAAGGACGGACGGCACCAGTGCAAAAAGAATGTCGGCAGTAAAAAGCCCAGCGGCTCTCCGCTATTCAACCAAAAAAAAGAAAAGAAAAAAAAAAAGAAAAGAAAAAAAATTAACATATAAAGAGTCACGCACAACAAATGGTAAATAAATATTTGAAAGCTAAAAATGGGCATAAAAGCGACCTCCGATGCTTCACGAAAAAAAAAAAAAAAAAAAAAAAAAAAAAAAAAAAAAAGTAATGATAAAAAAAAAATTTTTTACTAGATTCACCTTGTAAATATTTTGAACTCATTCTCTTTATCAACATAATAAATAAATGAATAAATAATTTCATAAATTTACAAATAAAAATCCCCCCCTCTCTCTCTCTCTCTCTCTCTCTCTCTCTCTCTCTCTCTCTCTCTCTCTATATATATATATATATATATATATATATATATATATATATATATATATATATATATATATATATATATATATATATATATATATATATATATATATATATATATATATATATATATATATATATATATGCCAAAATAATTAATAAAATATAAAGGTTCCACATGACACCCACAGGAGCATTAATTAATAGAAAGCTTCGTCCACAACACACGTCGTTTAATAGTACTTAACACAAAGGAGCTAGAAAAAAAAAGAGGAAGGAAGTGTGTTCTTTGCCTTCCACTAGATCGCATAAAAATAACAATGGCAGCTTACTATTGGTGAGGAAGTTTAAAAAAAAAAAAAAGACTGAAAACTTGTAGACAAAGTCATTGGAGTTGTCTTTCAAAAATGGAGGTTTGGGTTCTAAGATTTTTTTATTTTTTATTTTATAAAAGATGGGCAATGTCCATTGGTATTTCGATAAAATACATAATAATTCAACCAATAAACGGATGAATGATGTGTGTGTGAGTGTGAGTTTGAAAGTGTGTGTGTGTAGGAGAGAGAGAGAGAGAGAGAGAGAGAGAGAGAGAGAGAGAGAGAGAGAGAGAGAGAGAGAGAGAGAGAGAGAGAGAGAGTGTGTGTATGAACTGGTTATGGAAAAAGTGTCAATGGTACTAACTATATTAACAAAGTGTTGTAAAAAATGATGGTTATAACACCCATAACACTTCTTTTTGGCAGTAGACATATGTGACGAAAAGTGCAATGAATCTTAAAGCACTCGCTAAAATTTTCAAGTTCAAAATTAGAAGCGTCAAAAATTTTCGTTATTTGTTTATTTGTTTAAAAAAATAAAACAAAATAAAATCAGTAAATAAAAACAGAAAACATGCACCGGAGTTCCTTTATTCTATCGATTGAAGTTTTCCAGAGGGACATTCAGATAACCCCAACTCTACGAGAATGGAATAAAAAGAAAGCGATATCACCCTTCCTCTGGCACTAATATCAATGTTCTCATTTCTTTTTTTCTGGCACTTCAAATATATATATTTTCCGTGACCTCTAAAGGTCAAAAGAACTCAATGTCAGGGTGAACTCACGTCTGCCTACGTGAGTTAACTAACCAAACTTCAACCACTTTTATAGTCACACACACACACACAAACATATATATATATATATATATATATATATATATATATATATATATATATATATATATATATATATATATATATATATATATATATATATATATATATATATATATATATATATATATATATATATATATATATATATATAAAAGCCCATATTTATTAAGATATAAAGCATCTTTTGCAAGTATAATATAAAAATGGAGAATGAGGTATAGATATTGTCCTAATCTTTGAGGTCCCATATGGTAACCGTTGAAGAAAACCTTAAAAAAACGGAAATTTAATCTTTCAGTATGAAAGGAGATTCCTTTCAGGAGGAACAGATGAAGTTTCCAGCATCAGGAAAAAAAATCTACGTTAACGTATATAAAAATTCAAATTTTTTTTTTTTTTTTTTTTTTTTGGTTATTAACATATTAGTATCAAAATTAGAATGAAAATGGGAAGCTTAAATACAGAATGAAAAAAAATATATTCAAATAACGTAATTTTTTAATTTAATTATTTTTATTTTTTTTTTATTTTTTAAGACTGCATAATTTAAAAAAAAAAATAAATAAAAACAACCCTAACTTACAAAAAAGGTACTTGTTCAATTACGACGATATGTAAAGACTATTCTTCGAACTTTATCGAATACAAATATATTCATTGTACACATTTTAAACAATTAATTAAAAAGTCATAAAGATATAACAAATAGAAACCATTAAAAAGTTAGTCCAAAGCGCCTCCAACTTGTTTTAAAGCCTCTTTTTCCCTCCTCGCTTTTTTATTAACCTGAGCAAAACCTAAAACCGGTTAATAAATGTAAAACCGAAAAAGGGAGGAGCGCATTTCAACAAACGAAGGAATATATAAGAAGTAAGAAAGGCGTAAAAATCAAAATAAAAGAATGCAAGAAAGAACCAAAGAGAGAACAACACTGTAATACAATGTGAAGGCTGAAGGTCCGCCTGGAAAACCAGCTGGCCAAGAATTTCCATCCCTCTCCCCAAGTTGCCATTCGAATGCACGTGATACACGTCAAGGAACACCCAAATGGAGATATCTTGTACTGAATAAAACGAGAACCAGAAAAGACAGAGGGGAAAAAGAATATATATATATATATATATATATATATATATATATATATATATATATATATATATATATATATATATATATATATATATATATATATATATATATATATATATATATATATATATATGGAAAACAATGAAAAATTACACCGAGAAAACATTTGAAAATATATTTACAGAACAAATTACAATATTATTATTATTATTATTATTATTATTATTATTATTATTATTATTATTATTATTATTATTATTATTATTATTAATAACAATAATAATAATAATTATTTAAATTACCTATTCTTTCTCTCTTTCTCTCTCCCTATCTTACTAAATTATTAATAAAAGAAATTTTAATCAAATTACTCTACATTATTTAAATAAACTGTTTTACTATATATATATATATATATATATATATATATATATATATATATATATATATATATATATATATATATATATATATATATATATATATATATATATATATATATATATATATATATAAACTAGAAATATAAAAAAGAAATACATTAAATCAATAATAATTTTCTAACCAATTTTAATAATTTTAATTTGATCTAAAATGCAGAATCATTTAAAACCCAAGAAAAAAATTAGTACATATCTGTGTGTGTGTGTGTGTGTGTGTGTGTGTGTGTGTGTGTGTGTGTGTGTGTGTGTGTGTGTGTGTGCGTTCAAATATTAAGTAGTGAAACAATAAATAAGAACAATTTACAACACTAACTAAAATAAATTATTAAAAAAAAAAACGAATTAAATAATAATAATAAAAAAACTTTAAATAAAAACCTTATTTATTTTTAAATGAATAAAAAAAAATTAATAACAAAAATAATGAAAATAAAAAAAAATAATAAAATATAAACAGAGAAGTAAATACTATTATTAAATAAATACTACAAAATTTAGATGATATTTAAAATTTTATAATAATCAATTTCGTAGGAAAGTAAATACCAATTGGAGTCAGTAACAAACATAATTGTATTATACAAAGTAAATATATATATATATATATATATATATATAATATATATATATATATATATATATATATATATATATATATATATATATATATATATATATATATATATATATATATATATATATATATATATATATATATATCATCTCCGGTGGGTAAAGGTCAGAGGCCTACTAAAATTTGCACCAGAGTTAGGAGGAAAGTCGGAAACTTGGTCAAATTAAAGGCCGACATGATCTGATGCACGTCGTTTGAAGGTGTGTAAGTCATAGGAAGTTGGGAAAATAGATGTAAGGAGTGTGTTCCAGACTTTACCCGTAAAGTACATGTAAGATTGAGCATAACGGTTAAGTCTGAGGTCAGAGAATTGGACAGAGAAAAGATGAGACTGTGTAGAAAGAGGAGTAGCATGATCCCTTCACAATGGAGGAGGTATGCGACGAGGGAGTTCGGAAGAGCAGTGTTCACTGTAATAGTATATATATATATATATATATATATATATATATATATATATATATATATATATATATATATATATATATATATATATATATATATATATATATATATATATATATATATATATATATATATATATATATATATATATAAAATATAAGATTTTTGTTTGTACAACTTTATAAGTGGAAAAAATGAATAAAGATTAAAAGATTATATCTTATTATAAGTGTTATAATAATACAACTACTAATACTGTGTTTATAAAAATATTATAGCGCACTAATACAGGAAAATAAAGCAGAAGAGCGTCATAATGATATTAATAATAACAATAATAATAATAATAATAATAATAATAATAAAATAATAATAATAATAATAATAATAATAATAATAATCATTATGACGTAAAGGCGTAAAAATCAAACTGCTTTTCATTATTTTAAATAAACTATATATATATATATATATATATATATATATATATATATATATATATATATATATATATATATATATATATATATATATATATATATATATATATATATATATATATATATATGGCCAATACGGTCAAACCCCCATCTTTAAAATACAGGCAAAAAAAAAAACATAGTTACTCGCACTTATTGTTAAACCATACCAATATTTTTATTTTCCTTTTTCCCTTTTCCGTAATATTTACCAAAACTACATAATAACATAGAATTTCCTCTAACCCCCCCTCCCCCCCTCTTTCAACCTGGATAAATAATAAGAAAAACCACAGAAAATTATCATCCCTTAAATACAGGGTGGGTAAAAAAATGGGATGGAAAAAAAAAGGAAAAAAAGGAAACCCTATTCCATTTATTTTCCGTCACATGTTATTTCATTCAACTTTATAAATTATTACTTCCAAACATACCATACAAAAAAAAAAAAAAAAAAAAAAAAAAAAAAAAAAAAAAAAAAAAAAAAAAAAAAAAAAAAAAAAAAAAAAAAAAAAAAAAAAAAAAATAAAAAAAAAAAAAAAAAAAAAAAAAAAAAAAAAAAAAAAAAAAAAAAATTAAATAGTTAATGTTTTATGTAGTGGAAATACAAAACTGGATACAAAGAGTCTTCATATATATATATATATATATATATATATATATATATATATATATATATATATATATATATATATATATATATATATATATATATATATATATATATATATATATATATATATATATATAGCTAGAAGGCTTACTAATTTCCATCAGAATTAAGAAACTATCGGAATCCTTGTAAAGTTAAAGGCCAACATGTCACGATACACGGCGTTTGAAGACCAACAGATAAAGGGAGT
>SEYY01001137.1:75000-82500 GCA_009176605.1 Armadillidium nasatum | reverse complement strand
ATAAAGGACACTTTAATACAACATAATCGTAATGTGGGGCAACTTCTCCAGTCTAAAGTTTTAAAAATATTAATAATAATTTTACATTAGGAAAAAAATCAACATTAGATTCTCCTTCTTGTTTAAAAATAATAATAATAATAATAATAATAATAATAATAATAATAATAATAATAATAATAATAATAATAATAATGTTGCAAGTTTTTGTTTTCGAGGTCTTTAAAGGGGCATTAGATTTTTAAACATACACTGCAAAAATTGTCCTAACGAATCGTTGGGACAAGTGGTAAAAATACCACAAGTTATTTTATTAGAAAATAAATCGGTGGAGCGACTTTCTTATACTTAACACGTCTTTTTTTTCTACTGAAAATTTTACTGTGATATTTTTGTCACTTGTCCCAACGATTCGTTAGGACAATTTTTGCAGTGTAGTTACGGCGTTTCTCGACGAAATTAAACAGTATGAATATAATCATATAAATCTGTGAATTAAATATTATTTAATACAATTATTATTATTATTATTATTATTATTATTATTATTATTAGTAGTAGTAGTAGTAGTAGTAGTAGTATTTCAGTGTAATTATTTTATACCAACCAAAATAAATAAGAATCAACTTACTTTGTCTAACTTTATTTTTATTTTAGTATATAGTCTATTTCTTGTAGCTCTCATTTCTTTTATGAAGAATATTTAGAAAATTTCTTTACAATGAATTTATTACTTATTTTAAAATTCAACTAGAAGGATTTATAAAAATAAATAAATAGATAAATAAAAAAAATTTAAAAAGTAAGGTTTATATATATATATATATATATATATATATATATATATATATATATATATATATATATATATATATATATATATATATATATATATATATATATATATATATATATGACTAATAATAATAAAAGAAGAAGAAAGAAAAAAAAATATTATTATTACTATTATTATTATTGCAATTACGCGAAAACATACCAACACCAATGTGATTTCTACTGTATGTTTAATTTGATATGAAGGATTCAGTTTTAAGACCAATGTGCAAACAAATAATAATAATAATAAAATTATTATTATTATTATTATTATTATTATTTCGTCCCATACCAACCAATTGAAGCTACAGAAATGTTTCACAAAAGATAAAACAAAATTCAAAATATTAGATAGGTTAAGATCTCTCTCTCTCTCTCTCTCTCTCTCTCTCTCTCTCTCTCTCTCTCTCTCTCTCTCTCTATCTCTCTTCTTCTTCTTCTTCTTCTTCTTCTTCTTCTTCTTCTTCTTCTTCTTCTTCTTCTTCACAATATAAATTTTTAAGGGATCTTCTTTCACACGTGTCTTATACCAATTAAAGCTTAAGAGTATGTACAACATTTCTAAAATTCACTAATGTTCCTCTCGAGCTCCTTGATTTCACTCTAATCATTCATTCTCTCTCATCAGATTCCTTTTCTTTTTTTTCTTTTTTTTTTTTTTGTAAACGTAAGCAGGCTTTAAAGTTTATCATGTTGCATTATTTTTTCACAAGTATTTATGAATCTTACGAAGCCTTTCTTCTTCTTCCAGTACATCCACCACCATCCGCTCTTTTAAATTTTTACTTCGTTTCTGAATCAATGAAGCACAAATTATTGACTAAAAAATTTACCGTATTTCATAACGGGTCTACCACAATAATCCCTTTAACTTCTAACAATGACAAAATATTTTCACCGCATCGCTTCCACTTACACGTTACACTTTATGTCTAAACAAATACATTTTTTTCATTTTCAATTTTTAATAACGAAAATACGAGGGAAACTGTTTAAAGTTATTATATATATAAACTCGCATAGTAATAATAATAATAATAATAATAATAATAATAATAATAATAATAATAATAATAATAATAATAATAATTATATATTTTTTTTTTTTTTTTTTTATTTTATATTATATATATATATATATATATATATATATATATATTATATATATATATATATATATATATATATATATATATATATATATATATATATATATATATATATATATATATATATATATATATATATATATATATATATTATATATATATATATATATATATATATATATCAAATACTTAATTTATAATTTTAAAAGATAAAAGTTACCAACTCTCTCTCTCTATACAAATAGATAGTTTCAAAGTTACACAAATTCATTCGTAACATATCATTTACGAAAGTGTAACAAATTTTGTTACTATTTTTTTTTTAATTTAAAATTAATTCTGAAAGATATTTGTTTATAATAGAAACTTTTGGAACTTGGAATGCATTTTGCATTTATTCCCTATATACTCTTCGAACTAATCTACATTCTATAGTAAAAAATAAAGTGTTTTTTGAAAAGCCAATTAAGTAAATATTATTATTAAATAATTTTAAAAATATAAAATAGAAATCCATGAAATTAGACTTCAGATCGATTAATATATCAATAATATTGGTAATATATATATATATATATATATATATATATATATATATATATATATATATATATATATATATATATATATATATATATATATATATATATATATATATATATATATATATATATATATATTATATATATATATATATCATTTTATTAACTTCCAAATTGCTAGTAATTGTGCGGCATGTTTTTAAATTAAAATCACCGTATCTTAATAATTTAAGAATTTAACCCCTCCCCCAATCTTCAGAATCCAAACTCCCTTTCCCCCACTTTCATCGAAACTCTTACGAAGGCATCCGTCTTTTCCAGACTCCTCTTCCCCCTTCACTCCCTCCCTTCTCCATCCTGAAGAATTGGGGGTATCACATTTATATATATGTATATATTCGCGGTTTATAGGTGCCTCAGAATCCTCTTTTTTAACTACACCGCGTCCTTTATCAAAATGTATCGCCCGCCGCCAATTACGACCGTTTAAGAGACTCGAACGAAGTTTTATGGTAATGAACGATGGGTGGCGGTCGACCACACATGGCGCACTCTAGCGGTCAGGTGGCGCTTAGTTAAAAACTCCCTCCCTTCCCTCCAAAATATATCCCGCATCTTCTCCCTTACCCCTACAAACATTTAACTCCCTCCCAAATGAAAAAGTATTAAAAGAACTTATGTTCCAAACGAAAGAACGAACGAACCATTCCATCTCTCTCTCTCTCACACACACACACACACATTATTAAAAGCTGATCAGGATTTCACTGAAAGGAGTAAAAGACAGTAGCGACCGATCATCGCTCTTAATTAATGGCAAGGCAACGATTGCACTGGAAAGAATATATTAAGACGCCTCATCGACAGAGATTACTCAGTGATTTTAATGACAAAAAAAAAATCTCCATTTTTTTTTCTTGGATTAAATCATTAAAATACAAAATGAATATATGGATAAATAATACTTATATATATATATATATATATATATATATATATATATATATATATTATATATATATATATATATATATATATATATATATATATATATATATATATATATATATATATATATATATATATAGTAGATTGCTTAATTTGAGATATTAACTCTATTTTCCAATATTTCTCAATATTGAAGAACTTCAAAATCAAAAAATGTATAAAAAATAAAGCCAATAACCTGATTTCAACCTCCCCCCCCCTCTCTCTCTCTGCATCATCCCCTCTCAACAATTTTCGGCTCGGAATAGAAAAAATGGGGGTGAGGATGGGGGGAGGCTACGCCAAATAATCCACTCGAATAATTCTAGCACACCTTTAGTGCCATTTTTCCCCTCTTTTGGGTCCCGTAATGTATTCTGCGAAATTCTCCTTCCATTGGCATATAAAGATTATTTTTTAGCATAATAACAAGTTCAATTGTAATGGCTTACTATATATATATATATATATATATATATATATATATATATATATATATATATATATATATATATATATATATATATATATATATATATATATAGAGAGAGAGAGAGAGAGAGAGAGAGAGAGAGAGAGAGAGAGAGAGAGAGAGAGAGAGAGAGAGAGAGAGAAAAAAAAAAAAAAAAAAAAAAAAAAAAAAAAAAAAAAATTAAAAAAAAAAAAAAAAAAAAAAAAAAAAAAAAAAAAAAAAAAAAAAAAAAAAAAAGAGAGAGAGAGAGAGAGAGAGAGAGAAAAAAAAAAAAAAAAAAAAAAGAAAGAAAGGCCCACGACTGACCGAATGGCTGGTCACATGACATACAGGTCAAGGACGCTATTTTTATTTTATTTTATTTAAGAAAAACAAATTATTATCCCATGCTCGAGGAGAGGTCACCCAGGCATACCCATTTCAAAAAAAGGAACAGAGAGTAACTGTTCCGTTAAAGTATTATTATTATTTTTAATGCGTATTTGTAAACTTAAGAGAAGAACTGTCCCTTCTAAAGACCAAATCCGCTTCAAACAATGAAAAAAAAAAAAATTTACTCTTCTGAGACAGTCAAATTGTCTGTTTGTGTGTGTGTGTATTCGTGTATGTTATGTATGATGCGCAGCTGTGTACATCATGTATACATGTATTAAACTTTCCTTTTATATATATATATATATATATATATATATATATATATATATATATATATATATATATATATATATATATATATATATATATATATATATATATATATATATATATATATATATATATATATATATACAGAGGATTTCTCACTCCGAACAATGAAAGATGGTTGTTTGGTTACTTTCATGCCTTAATGATTTCAAAAAGAAAAAGAGAATGGAATAATAATGATAATAGGAACCTATTAAGCCTGAGAGAGTGCTAGTGAGTGAGAGAGAAGGCAAGGGGGGGGGGGAAGGGGGGGAGGAAGAAGAAGACAATTGACAATGAATAGGGCAAAAAAAAAAAAAATTTTTTTTTTTTTTTTTTTTTGTATATATCCATCCGCAAATTCCCAACAAAATATAGTCTCCTTCCTATTTATTGTCGGGCCTTTTACCATTATAACAATGAGGCTTATATATTCCTTACTATACGATTTTTTTTATCTCTCTCTCTCTCACTCTCTTTCTCTTTTAAATAGACCTATTTTTATATCGTATAGGGGCTCATTCATTCACGCCTTATTGTTAAGGCGTCTCAAAAAATGGAGTACCTCTTAATACGCACTTAATTGGAAAAAAAATTTAAAAAAAGAAAGAAAAAAGTGAGGGTATAATCATTAATAAACTATAAGCCTATTTGAGGGTATAATCATTAATAAACTATAAGCCTATTTGAGGGTATAATCATTAATAAACTATAAGCCTATTAACACCTAAAATAATAATAATAATAATAATAATAATAATAATAATAATAATAATAATAGTAACAGGAAAAAATATTGAAGCGTGCAATTACATTTTTATTTCGAAAAACTTCTTTGTACTGTATTTAAAAACGAATTCGTTAACTAAGCCTCCATCCCACCACAAAAGAAGTACAATCCAGAGACAACAACAACAACGAAGAAAACAATATCCTGTGAAGCCTTCACCGACGAAAGGTAAAAAAGGTAATAATGCCTCAAGTTGAAAATATTAAGTTCTAAATAAGCGTGAAGTTGCGCGTCTCCAGAAACATTGTCTCGGGAAAGATGTTTCTTCTCTTCATTTTTTTTCCTATCTCTTTTCTTTTCTTTGTCATCAATCCAGAACTAATCAACCTCTCTTCTCTCTCAAAAGGCAAAAGACCATAGGCACAAATCTTAAAATTTAAAAAAAAAAGAAAAAAATAATAATAATAATAATAATAAAGAATGGGTATGGAGAATAAAAGATACATGATTGCGCTCTGAGCCACCACTATTAGTGTAAAAAAGCCTTTCATATACGCATTTATGTATAAATATTCAATGTTATTAACAAACCGGAGTCTATAAAAAAAAAAAAAAGGGGGCGGAGCTTCATTTGACTCGAGGATATCAATCCTGTGACTGGAGTCTTCATGACTCAAGATTTGAGACTTAAAATCTCAACATTATTATTATTTTTCTCCTCCCTCCTGGTTTTGTGGTTACCTTCCCTTGCAAAATGAATTTTCTTCCCACCTTCCCTCCCTGAAAGAAAGGGGTGTGGGGGGGAAAAGGGGTACTTAATTCCCTACTCTGCATCCAGGAATATATTAATTTTCTCTTTTTATTATTAGTTAGCATTATATTCTATATTTTAAACTAAGAAAATAAATAATGAGGGTACAGCAATTTCAAAGCCACCACTATTATCGTAATTTGGGTTCTTAAATTTCGGTAAAAAACACACGTGAACTTTGACCACACGTAGAAAGGTCAGGTCGGCTTGGACTCCACTTGATAACAATAACAAACTCTCAATTGTAAATCAAAACTAAAAACAAATTTACAAAAGATTTGTTATGTACTCCAAATACAATTTATTGTATATTTTGATTCGCGGAACCACGACGTCTTTCTCCCTGGCTTCTCTCATATATATATATATATATATATATATATATATATATATATATATATATATATATATATATATATATATATATATATATATATATATATATATATATATATATATATATATATATATATATATATATATATATATATATATATATATATTATATATATATATCAGCACCTTATCCCACATGAAGCAGGGTGGTGTCGGCTGCAGAAAGCATTCATATTCCTGCAACCGTACGTGGGAAGGGAGAAATACTGGTTAAGAGGTTTCCCAGCCTCTTGAACCATAATTATGATTATATGTCCATACACTTAACCACTGTACTACTATATATATATATATATATATATATATATATATATATATATATATATATATATATATATATATATATATATATATATATATATATATATATATATATATATATATATATATATGGTGGAAGGGAAGCAACGGGTGGTAAAGAGAAAAGCTTCAGCGAACTAGACAGGCCAAAGTTGCCCCCGCTGTTTTATTTCGTATATTTGGAGGAGAAAAGAAGAAAAAAAAGAAAAAAGAAAAAAAAGAAGAAAAAAAAGCAGGTCAAGATTTTTCTTCTTTACTACTGATGGGGCTGATGACGAAGGAGCTTACAACAGCGAGCCAAGAGAGAAAAATGACCTTTATTTCTATTTCTTTTATTTCTTTCTATTTTTAACGAGAAGGGAGCAAGTGCTTGAAAACACTTTTCTAAGGCAAAAAAATAAAAAATAAAAAATAAAAATATAAAAATGAAAATAAAAATAAATAAAAAAAATAAAAATAAAAAATAATAATAATAATAGTTACGTAACAAAAGTCAGACTACTATCCAACAACGGACACAATAAAAATGAATTTATTTCTACGAGTATCAAGCGAACTCACAAATTAAGAAATGAAAAAATATGAACGATTTATTAAATAATTAAATAAATATATTCAAAAACTTATATTTC
>SEYY01001137.1:65000-72500 GCA_009176605.1 Armadillidium nasatum | reverse complement strand
ATATATATATATATATATATATATATATATATATATATATATATAAATCCCCATTGAACAATAAGAAATACATATAAAATTTTTATTATTATTATTATTAAGGTACAAAGTTAATAAAGGAAAACCAATAATAACATGTCAACAGTAATGTTTCACTCTTACACACACAACACATACACACACCACACACACACACACAACACACACACACACACACACACACACAATAAAAAAATAAAAAAAATAAAAAAAAAAAAAAAAAAAAAAAAAAAAAAAAAAAAAAAAAAAAAAAAAAAAAAAAATAATATATAATAATATAATAATAATAATAATAATAATAATAATAATTTTCCTTTCTGCAGTCGACACCACCCTGCATCATACGGGATATGGTGTAGGGTATTAAAAAAAAAAAAAAATTAATAATAATAAAAATTTCCAATTTCCATTTACAAAGTTGTGCAAACAAAAATCGTAAACTTTATTATGTATTAATACAAAACTAAAATGGCCTTCCTGGGGGGACGAATTCGTCCATTGAACCCAATAAATTAATACAAAATTAATATCAATCATTATTAAAATGAAGTTTATAACTGAGAAACAAACGTTGCATACTTAATTTTAAGTCATAATCTTAACCTAAATTACCTCCTTAAAGATAATAATGAAAATAACAGTAAAAAGTAATGGCTAATAATAATAACATTAAAATATCTGGAAGCTAATAGTTATTACAATAATGAAGATTATTAAATAATAATAATAATAATTATTAAAATTATTACAATAATGATAATATAAAAAAAATAATAATAATAATAATAATATGATAATAATAATGAATACATTAACTAAATAATAATAACAATAATAACTAATATAGTAATTGGCAGTAATAATTAAAATGAAAATGACAATATAATAATATTAATTTTAATAACAATGAAAAATAATAATAAAGATAAGGCTTTATTTGTAAAAATAATAATAGTAACCAAAAAAAAGCTAAAATTATCATATCTAATATATATTAAATAATAATAATAATAATAATAATAATAATAATAATAATAATAATAATAATAAAATAATAATAATAATAATAATAAAATAATAATAATAATAATAATAATAATAATAATAATAATAATAATAATAATAATAATAATAATAATAATAATAATAATAATAATAATAATAATTACAGCAGTTTTAGTAAAGTTGGGAATAAGTGTGGTGAGTTTGGTTAATGGATACCTTCTTTAGTATTTTGAAAGCAAGTGATCTTTGACATGTTTACAAAATGTGGGAAGTGTTGCTGATTCTTGTATGTTTTTTGGAAGTTCATTCCATTGTTCAATGCCTTTGTACGATATAGCTCTACGAGATTTGGTTAGAGTGTTCTTTGTTTTGCCTAGTGTAAATGAGTTTGTCCTGCGCAGATTTGGTTTCTTACATTCTTATATATTTTTTACATTATTATATTTGTTAGGAGTTCATTTGACATTCCATTTATGACTTTGAAAATGTGAGTAGTCATTGTGAGAGTAAGCATATCTGTAGTTTGAGTATGGATAATTTTTTGAAGAGCATGCTTGTATGTTCATAGTAATTTTGAGATCCAGATAATATACGAGTTATTTTTTTTTATGTAGTGTTATTAAGGGTTGTAGCAGATATGCACTTGCACATCCCTATACCGGTAAATTATAGAGTAGGTGTGGGTAAACAAGGCTGTAATATAGATTTTGTAGTATATACTTTGGAATAAAGTTTTTTTCTTTTATCTTTAGGAATGCATAGGTAGTATATGCGTTTGCTAATAAGACTATTGATGTGTTTATTGAAGGAGTTTCTCATCGAAAATAACTTAATAGTTTTGCAAATGTGGCTCGATTTATGATTATGTCTATTGCCATAACATTTAACTTGATGGGATTTTTAACGTTTCTCATTATTAAGTATTGCGTTTTTTGGAGATTCAGAAAGACCCAGTTAGCCTCTATCCATGTTACAACATTCTCTAATAAGTTATTTACTTTTGTGTTTAGGGTATCTATATTACAGTCTGATACTAAAATAGCGGTATCGTCAGCGTTTGAGAATGTAGAGAATTATGACAGTTTTGGAAGTCGTTTGTATGTATGTTGAAGAATAGTGGACCAAAAATTGATCCCTGAGGCACTCCTTGAAAAATTGGGGCGAGGGAAGATAAAACATCTCCTAATTTCACGTATTGTGTTCTACCAGATAAATGTAAATAAAAATTTAAGGAATTTTTTGATATTCCAAGTCTGTCTAATTTTTATAAGAGTAAGTTGTGCAGAACAACGTCGAATGCTTTCGAAAAATCTAATAGTATAATAATAATAATAAAATAATAATAATAATAATAATAATAATAATAATAATAATAATAATAATAATAATAATAATAATAATAATAATAATAATTTATTAATAAAGTTTTATCATAAAGTTAATAAAAAGATTAAATAGTATTCGTATCTCTCTCTCTCTCTCTCTCTCTCTCCTCTCTCTCTCTCTCTCTATATATATATATATATATATATATATATATATATATAATATATATATATATATATATATATATATATATATATATATATATATATATATATATATATATATATATATATATATATATATATATAATATATCGGTATGGAAGTATGATAAGTATCGGTATCGGCAAGTATCGGCATATTTTCCGATATCGGTATCGGTATCGGCCTTTTCAGTATCGGTATCGGCAAAAAAATTTGTATAGGAGTAAAGTATCGGTAGTAGTATCGGCATATCGGTATACAGGTATCGGGTATCGGCTTCGGGGAATTTTTTGGTATCGGTATCGGTAAAAATTTTGGTATCGCTCCATACCTATATATATATATATATATATATATATATATATATATATATATATATATATATATATATATATATATATATAATATATATATATATATATATATATATATATATATATATATATATATATATATATATATATATATATATAGAGAGAGAGAGAGAGAGAGAGAGAGAGAGAGAGAGAGAGAGAGAGAGAGAGAGAGAGAGAGAGAGAGAGAGAGAGATGAATACTACTTATCATTTGTATTTCATAAATAAATAAATAAATAAATAAATAAATAAATAAATAAATAAATAAATAATTCAAAAAAGGGGTTTTCTTCGCATCCCTGAATAGAAGAAGCATTAAGGCATAAAAAGAAAAAAGAGTTAGGGCAAACAAATATTTTTTTTCCCAAAGGATTATCTTCTTCTCACACACACACACACGCACACACACACACACACACACGCACACACGCACACAAATAATCACACATCATTCTTCTAAGGTGTTCGAAAAGCATAAAGAATACAGGACAATGGTTACTGCTATTAAAATCAATCACAGCGTTCAAAATTTATGGAAACTTTTTTTTTTTTACGTAAAATAAAGAGACTTAACCTAACCTAACCTGACATGACTTAACCTAACCTAGCCTAGTCCTATTCACAGAATGTTCATTCCACCAATGTTCTTTGTAATTATACTTTTAACGATAAAAACAATTTGTACTGCTCGAATGTGAAATGTAAAATTGCTTTACATTATATATTATATATATATATATATATATATATATATATATATAATATATATATATATATATATATATATATATATATATATATATATATATATATATATATATATATATATATATATAAGCAAATTTAGATCTGTATCAAAAATTTGAACAAATGCTTGTCTATAGAATAATATATTGTCGTTATTGTTTGTTATAAATGCGTATATAAATAATATATATATATATATATATAATATATATATATATATATATATATATATATATATATATATATATATATATATATATATATATATATATATATATATATAAAATAAGAAAAAGTAATAAATAACAGTTGCACACTAGCTATTTGCATATAGTGGTGGTTGCAGAAACCTGTAACCAAATCACGAGACGGTCCCTGAATATATATATATATATATATATATATATATATATATATATATATATATATATATATATATATATATATATATATATATATATATATATATATATATATATATATATATAATAAAAGGAAGTGTATCATAAACCGATAATAAAAAATGTAGAATGATAATACACTTCAATCCTATGGAATTACATATTCAGTTTGACCTTTTGAATTTTAATAAAACTATTTTGAATCTAAAAATTATTATTTCTTATTTTTTCTCACCAATGTCATATATTGATCATAAATAATAAAATACAGAGACTCTCTCTCTCTCTCTCTCTCTCTCTCTCTCTCTCTCTCTCTCTCTCTCTCTCTCTCTCTCTCTCTCTCTCTCTCTCTCTCTCTCTCTCTCTCTCTCTCTCTCTCTCTCTCTCTCTCTCTCTCTCTCTCTCTCTCTCTCTCTCTCTCTCTCTCTCTCTCTCAACAACACAACGAAACCACCAATTTTCCAAGTTCTTCCTTAATGTTCTTTCTTCTCATCTCCCCCTCTCCCCCTCCATCATTCACCTCCACCTGGGTAAATCCTTCCCCCCACCCCCATCCTTGCCATTAGCCCCCATCACCTCTTACCAATCTCTCTCTCTCAAGGAAGAATTAAAAAGAAATCCTTCACAGATCCTCAAAGAACACTTTTGAAAGATCAAATTTCTTTCCTTTTCTTCTCCTCCCAAAAATCCGACCAATCCCACCTTACAAACCGACTACTTTTTCATATCAATTTTAATCATTCACTCACGCACGACCACACAAACATACATACAATTTTACAACTTCTATATATATATATATATATATATATATATATATATATATATATATATATATATATATATATATATATATATATATATATATATATATATATATATATATATATATATATATATATATATATATATATTAGAGATGTACCGATAGTATCGGTATCGGCAGTATCGGCCATTTTTTGGGTATCGGTATTGATTAATATGGCCGACACATGGCCGATACTCCGATACTTTGAATTCGACTACTAAATGATGTCTTTACCTTAAATTAGTATATTATGTCATTGTTTGAATAATAGCGTTTTTTATATTTTGTCTTTTCTGTTGATTAATTGAGGTCTCTTCTTTCATTATTTTTATTCTTTATATTATAGTTAGTTAAAGAATCTTCTTGTAAATTGTAATAATGTTAAAACATAAGAGTGAGTAGCTAAACTTTGTTAATACTTACTGGAAAATGAGATACTATAGAGAAGAGGGAGAGAGAAAGGTAGAAGCAAAGTTTATTTTTTGCAAAATGCCAGAAAGTGCATGAGGAAGAGGAGCCAGAAAATTATAGCATCTTGTATTGAGAAATGAGTTTTTGGTGTTACGAAGAACAGATTTGTACGATTCCGAGATGAAAGTTTTTAAAGTTTGAAGACGACGGTAATTCCTGAAGGCAGCATCGATGTTTCAAATAGCACGAAAACAAGCAGAGTTAAATCATGGTTTGTAACGTTTAGTAGAAGGGAAAGATTATCGAGTTAAAGGTAACAGAAAATCACCTCGGTAATGCGCTCTGGATACTCCGAAGGACCCCTCCCACGGACCGATAATCATTCCACGGGAAATCAAAGAAATTGCCCACCGAAATTTCTCAAGCGTTTCCTCTCAATAGTGAGGGGAAGAGGGTGGAGAGAAAGGTCTTTCTTGCGTAAGACTTGAAAAGATAGAAGAGGATACAGAGATAAGGAAGTGATCGGAAGAATCTAGAGAGGAATACAGTTTGACAGTATAAGGAGAAGGATTAAAAGTTTTAAAAAAAGTTTAGAAGGTTGGGTTCATCACCAAGACGATCAAGGATACTGGTAGGGTGCTACTGTTCAACAGCTGTATCATGAAAACTAGAAGAAAACTATTGGCGGCGGTGAACATTAAAATCACCTAATAGGATGATTTCTGAGAAAGGAGAAGAGAGTATGTGCTCTATTTTGGAGTTTAGATAATAATCAAAGTATTTAGGAATGTCAGTAAAATTAGGAAATAATAAAAACAAAAAAATGAATTTAGTCGTAGAATGGCAAGAGAGCTTAAGTCACAAGGAGGAAAATTCAGAAGACTTCAAATTAGATACGCGAGAGCAAACAAAATCGTAGCGCACATATGCACAATAACCATCTTTGACTAAAAATTGGATAGAAACAGTAAGAGGAGGAAACAGAAAAAGGTTGCTATCAGAACGCTCAAGCACTTGAGTTTCTGTCAATAATAAGAGGTGAGATCTGGAAGAGAGGTGATGTTCAATAAAAAGGAAATTGGATTGAAGACCACGTAACGTTGCAGATATTAATGAAGAAAAATAGACCGTGCACTAGGGCAAGTAAGCTGCTAAGTCTTGGTGGCATCAACCCTATATCACGTATCAATAGTTTTGTTTAACAATGTAATTTCAAAATATCTAGGTATTACGGATAGCAGAAAACCTTGCTTCAACCTTCATGAGTTCGGTAAAAAAAAAAAAAAAATTTGGAATTGGTATCGGTAAATTCTAGTTGTATCGTATCGGTACTCGGTATAGGGTGATTTAAAATTACTGGTTAAAATTTTGGTACCACTCCATCCCTAATATATATATATATATATATATATATATATATATATATATATATATATATATATATATATATATATATATATATATATATATATATATATATATATATATATATATATATATATATATATATATATATATATATATTTATATATATTGCAAATCGAACAAAAAAAAGTCAATTGTTTAAAATCAAGCAAGTGAAAGACAACACCTCCAGGTCACGTGACCCACACGCGTTTCTATGACGTCACGAACAGAAGATTTATGTAAATCAATAAAATAAAATATATATTAAAAAAAAAAAACTGGCACTAAAGTGGCACTAAAAGTTCTGTCAAGCTGTCAACCTTACTTAACCTATTCTTCGGATAAAAATCGTTCTAAAAGCTTGCTAACAGTCGCTTACATCTATCTATATGCACACGCATATACACACACATACAATATATATATATATATATATATATATATATATAATATATATATATATATATATATATTATATATATATATATTATATATATATATATATATATATATATATATATATATATATATATATATAATGACGCCTCTCAACTCTATCATTTTAACCTCTTTCTTTCTAAAGTTTTCGAATTTACCCTCAACAGGAAGGTTTGGAAGTATCTACAAATTCTAATCTCACCTCATCTCTCATCACCATTGGGCTTTCATACGGAAAGCTCTATTAATGATCCTCTTTATCTTGTCTCTCAATCTTAGTCCACTGCTCTTCGACATTTCTATGAATCTTTTGTTGTGACTCTTAAAACATATCGAAAAGCCTTCGATAGAGTCTGGCAG
>SEYY01001137.1:42500-45000 GCA_009176605.1 Armadillidium nasatum | reverse complement strand
TATATTATATATAGTAATATTTGTGGGTTAGTCCACGCTGAGAGCATATATAATTAAACAGCTTAATTTAAATAATCTTAGCTGAATATTACTCACGGACTACATGCTCTTAATTGCGGATCCTTCATTCGAAGCCTCATTAATGCTATTAATTCCACATCTTTTATATATATATTTAATACTATACATATATCATATATATCATAATATATATATATAAATATATATCATATACTACCTTAATATATATATTTATATATATAATAATATTAATATATATATAATATATATATATATTATATATATATTATATAACTAGGTCTTATATCGATTCCGAGTTACTATATCCACGTTAGTATTAGTCACTCTTGTTTGTCGTGCCGTGCGTGAGACCACCGATTTGTGCCGTCTGCGTTTGTGTTCTGCTTCGCGTGCATGGTTGTGTATGTTATTGGAGTTGTGCGAGGGCAGATACTGTAAGAGGTAATCTATGAGATATATGTGCGGGTCTTGCCGCGATGCGTCTCCTGTAATAAATAGTTCATTCTGGCATTTTTATAGGAGGTCGTGTATCTTTGTTGTTGTATAATTAGTTCTTTATTTTTTCATCTGTGCTTTTTTTTCTCTTTTTGCTCTACTATAAAGCAAGTTCGTCACAACTCACCGTTGTCTAATCACTCACTTTCACTTCGCTATGTCCAGCAGACGTGCTCTCGGTTTCTCTTGGAGTGTTACTTTGTTGTGTGTGGTTTGTTTGCTTTGTCATATATGTTGGTATTCGGCTCATTTTTCACTATCACTTCTAATAGTCTATCTTCTCGTTCTTATCTCACTCAGTGCGCCGAGCCATTCTATAGCGCTTGAATATATCTTCGTTCTTAATATCGACTATATGTGCAGTGTCGAGTTCCGTACATGACGTTATCGTACGTTGACGTTACCGTGATGCTGTCTCTGCGGTTGACGTTATATGGTTCTATGTATATTATGCCACCTTTTGTCTTTCATTTTCTTCATATTATTTGTTGTCCTAGAACTTTCTATATTCCTTACTTTTTTCTCCGCTTTCATCATTCACTGATGATTTAGTCCTATCTAACGAAGCGCCGCTCTCTTCTTACGCTCTCCGTAATTTTTCTGCTCTATTTTTCTTGAGATACGAATGTACGATATGATCCATGCGAGTGATCGCAGATGATAGTTATCCTATGTTTGCGATTACGTTGATGCTCACACTTTCGCTTATGTGACTGAGAGTTTTATTTGTCAGTCTTGTGCCATATTTTCACTCATTTTGCTATCGTGGGTTGATTATTTTCTATTCTCCTGAGATATAAGTACTCACCTAATATTGCCGCTATACTGATCTATCGGTCTCCTTCTTTCATACACCTGTTCTTCTATCATCCTTTCTTTCTTTTCTTATTATTTTCTTTTTCTCTATTTATCATTATGGCTTTCACTATGCTTTCTTTTTCATAATTCCATTCTATATCTGTTCAGTATAGAGTTACTTTTCTTTATTATCTCCATCTCTTTTTATATGTCTGTTGATTCTTATTCTAAATTATTCTGCATAGTCATTCCTACTTTCTTTCATTTTTATTCTCTCAACTATTAGGACCTTTTTCTTCTCTAGAGATACTTATCTTTTCATTGATTATCTCTAAATGTTATTGTCTTCGCTTCACCATATAAATAAGGAATCGATTGTTGTTAATAGATTTTCTACACATATCTCAACGGATATTCGAAGTGAGCTCACGACTAGTCTACACTTATTTTCTCTCTTTCTATACATACCTTGTTCTTTTACTTCTTTTCTCATTTATCAATTCCAAACACATTTCTCTCTCATCTTCCTTGCACCGTTCCTGGCCGCACCTATATGCGTATTTCGAATGGGTGTTTTTTATAATGTTCTACTAGATTAGAACTCCGTCTGACTGAACAAAACGGACGTCTGGGAGAGGATTTCTCAATTTTATCATTCTACTTCTTTCCGTCTGCCGTCCCATTCTCCTCTTCTCTCACTCTTTCCACTCTACTCTCTGACAACATTCGTTGTAATAACTTTTCAAGTACGTCGTTTCTATACACACCAGCACACAACTCTATAGATATTCGCGCGGTTCCTGCTGCCCTAATCAGGCTTTATAAGCGTATGAATCTAGGAGCGGATTATCATTATCACTATTATAACTACCATTCAAATAATACTACTTAATCTTATAGAACGACACGATTTATTACAATTAAATTAATCAGTCACCCTATATATACCTCTTCTCTCAAACTCACCTTATATTATTATTTATATAATTAATTATATATATATTATATATACTAATACTTTAGGCAATCTATAATCTAACGATCTTATTACATATATTCTTTTAAATCATCGTGAATTTACTATCGGCCCTGCCTGAACCTCTCGCTCCACCAATAGTAGTTTATCTTTCTATGTTTGCATTTAGTGTAGATAGCACTTATATTT
>SEYY01001137.1:17500-20000 GCA_009176605.1 Armadillidium nasatum | reverse complement strand
AAATAATAAATAAAATGCACAATAAATTAATTGTTATGAGACACGATGCACACCTAAACGTAAGAGTCCAAGAGATCGCACTAACACAACCTCCCTTCACGACCTCTCTCTAAACACTGAATTTTGTTTTCCATTTGGGTCCAGTCTTTGCTTAGCTCGCAGTCGAGAAGGGACTTGGAATCTGGGCTTTGCTGCTCTACGATAGTGAGGGAAATAAAAATAAATTTTTACATATTATAATCAATAAAAATTTACACTCTTTTTAAGAATAAATTAAATAAATAAAAAATTATAAACAAATAATACGAATTCACAATGAATATATATTAATATATATATATATATATATATATATATATATATATATATATATATATATATATATATATATATATATATATATATATATATATATATATATATATATATATATATATATATATATATATATATATATATATATATATAAAAATTAATAAAACAAATGAAATATTTAAAATTCATATTTGAAATTTACGTTTCTTTTTCATAATTATTTTTTCATCAAACTTTTATAATCTGAAATGTAAAATAAATTTTAAATAAATAAAAAATAACTTTTTCTAAAAAAAAATTAAAATTAAAATCGAAAATAAATTAAAATTAGTTGTAGAAACTTCTAAAATAAAACTTAAATTATACCAATAATGATCTTAATAATAATAATTATTATTATTATATCATTGTTATTATATTATTATTATTATTATTTTTATTATTATTAACGGCATATTTATATCTATTATTATAGAAATTGTTATCATTACAATTATTGCTATCATTATTATTATTATTATATTATATTATTTTTATTATTAATATTATTATTATTATTATTATTATTATTATTATTTTATATTATTATTATTATTTAGTATAATAATATTTTTTTTTTTTTTTTTTTTTTTTTTTTTTTTTTTTTTTTTTTTTTTTTTTTATTATTATTTTTATTATTGTAGCTAATATTAATATTATTATTATTTTTATTATTTTATTATTATTAATTTTATTATCATTATTATTTTAAAAATGATTTTATTATTTCAATGTTTAATATTTAATGTCATTATAATATAAAAATCATTATAGAATTTTACTTTCAAGAAGACTTGCATGTCGGCCATTAGTATGCTCAGCTAAAAGCAATCAAATTTCTTGTAATTTTAAATTTTCAATGTTTTTTTTTAAATATTTTAATTTATTTATTTATTTATTTTTTTTTAATTTCGTCAAATCAACTGAAAAGAAATCGGTGATTGATGATTTCAAAAAAAAAAAAAAAAAAAAAAAAAAAAAAATATTTTTTATTTAAATATTTAAATAAACAATAAAATGAAATAAATATTTTGAAAAAAATGAAAATAAATATTAAATATTAAAAATAAACATTCCATTACTAAAATTAAATCCTTCAATTAAAAGCGTTGAAAATAATTAAAAAACAAAGATATATAATATATATATATATATATATATATATATATATATATATATATATATATATATATATATATATATATATATATATATATATATATATATATATATATATATATATATATATATATATATATTATATATTATTATTATTATTATTATTATTATTATTATTATTATTATTATTATTATTATTATTATTATTATTATTATTATTATTATTATTAATTATTACCATTTTTACTAATTATTATTATTATTATTATATTCATTTTTACTATCATAATTACTGTCATTATTATTATTATAATTCCTATTATTATTATATATTACTATTGTTATTATTATCATTATTATTAATATTATTATTTTACATTTCAAATCATTTATTTATTTATTGTTTTTATTAAACTCTATCAGCGAAATTGAATGGTATTTATTACTATCACTTCTGTAAATATTATGCTACAATTTTTTGATTTCTATTTTTATTACCATTATTATTATTATAATTATTATTATTATTATTATTATTATTATTATTATTATTATTATTATTATTATTATTATTATTATTATTATTATTATTATTATTTTTAATAATAATATTATTGTTACTGTTATTATTATTAATATTATTATTATTTCTATTGTTATTATTATTATTATTATCTAAACATTTACTATTGATATTTTTACAAATATTTTAAAATTGTTGTGGTAATTGAAATTAATTTTTTAATCAGTACTATAAGCCTTTTAACTGTTACTATTACCATTATTATTATTATTATTATTATTATTATTATTATTATTATTATTATTATTATTATTATCATTATTATTATTATTATAGTTAATATTATTATATCATTACCATATTTATTATTGATATTATATTATTACAATCAATATTTTTGTATATGTAAATGTTTTCTTCCTCTCATTATTATTATTATTATTATTATTATTATTATTATTATTATTATTATTATTATTATTATTATTATTATTATTATTATTA
>SEYY01001137.1:0-2500 GCA_009176605.1 Armadillidium nasatum | reverse complement strand
CATCAACTTCCCAATTCTCACTGATTCTCCTGAATCATCGTTGAACTCTTCCACTATTTTCTCTATACTCTCTTACAATGAACATGTCTTTTTATAAAATTTTAATCGTATAACTCCTCCTTTGAGAAGAACCTTAGTGTCACGACTTTACAGTTTCATTGATTAAGTCTGGATCACTCTTCCTTCTTCTATTTTTTTTCTTTAGTTTTGACTTAAACAGTTTCCAGAATGAATATCGAGCAAGTATGTCTTCTTTTTAAAACCACATTTCGTATTTTCCTTTTTCTTATTATGAGTCTTTTGCAATCTTCTGGCCTTTTTCCACTGGAGGTTGCAAACGTATGAAAAAAATGAATAATTATAACAAATAATAGCTAATTGGTTCCTTTCTTAACTCAGTATTTTTCCAACAGCCTCTTATGTAAAGATTTGGAGGGGTACATCTCCATGATTACTAGAAGGTCTACTAAGTCTCCTCAGATCACTAAAAAGAATGGTGCTCATTATGTGATTAAATTAGTGGATACTATTTGATGTTATAAAATAGAGTCCCTAACTGAATAAAGCATTTTTAATTCGTCATTATTCAAGAAATTATAATCAAATACAGTCAGAAACTTTACTCAAAATAAACGATGTCAAAGAGAATTTGCATCTCTTTTGCGAAGTACCTGTCTCAATCCATATGGTAGCTCGCATGAGAAGATTCCTTCAAACCAAATATCCTTCGGCAGATATTCTTCAGAAGACTCTTCAGCAGTGATAAATAAAGGCGTGCACTCAATAGCTTTTTTATCCTAAAAATTGTATTTCTCTTTTTACTAATATTTTTTAAATATTTTTATTATCTTTTTCATTTAGATTCCATTGACTCATACATACTCATTCAAGAAATCAAAAAAAGGGATTTGAAAATTATAAAAATTATAAAACCACAGAAAAATAAAAAGAGAAAGAAAGAAAGAAAGAAGAGAGAGAGAGAGAGAGAGAGAGAGAGAGAGAGAGAGAGAGAGAGAGAGAGAGAGAGAGAGAGAGAGAGAGAGAGAAAGAGAGAATCATAATGCGTGCTATTATATATGTAAACCATTAGGCATTACTAAATATTTAAATAACCACTTAACGTTGGAAAAAACGTAACCATCAATTAAAAAACATTCAAATCAATTGAAAATCAAGTTCTGAGGAAAATTTTTAAATACCTTTTTTAAAAAAGAGACCTAATCATTGGCAACAAAACCGCATCCCAGTCTTTCCTCATCAGTGGTCCTCAGCTAATAGCAACAAATACATACTTTGTGATACAAAAATATCGGGAAATATCATTAAAAGTTATAAATGTCGGTTTTATATATTTTCTGAATGATTTAGATTCATGTGATACGAAGATATATATGTTAAGTTACCGTCAATTACATGTAATAAACATAGTAATGTATATGTATATTATATATATTATATATATATATATATATATATATATATATATATATATATATATATATATATATATATATATATATATATATATATATATATATATATATATATATTATAAAATATTATATATATATAATATATATATATATATATATATATATATTATATATATATATATATATTATATATATATATATATATATTATAATATAATATATATAGAAAATTACCCGATTACCGATTAATCGATCTGAATTTTTTTTGGTTATTTCCGTTATATAATTTAAATGATTCATTCCGTAGTCTTTAATTGCTATATGAAACAAATAATTGCAACTATAAGAAATATTTTGAAACACTTTAAATCATTTTACTTTAGTAGTTTACAAGTTGATGGAATTGTAGGAATATTTACGTTGGAACTTTTCAAAAAATTGTCCTAACGAATCGTTGGGACAAGTGACAAAAAATGTCAAGGTAAGATTTTCAAAAGAGAAAAGACATGTTAAGCATAAGAAAGTCGCTTCACCGATTTATTTTCTATTAAGAAAATAACCGAAAAAATTTGTTGTGACATTTTTGCCACTTGTCCCAACGATTCGTTAGGACAATTTTTGTTAGGACAATTAATTAAAAATATGTTCATGCATTGAAATTTAACATACTACATATTAGAAAGAAATATTGCGAGTCAAAAATGCCTGTTACACATACTTAGAGGACGAATGTTTTTAATGTTTTTTTGTTATTTTTTTGTTATTTTTTTTTTTTTAACTATTAGCAGTGGGTTATTGTTTCAAATTAATTGTTATATTTATTATTATTGTTCTGTTTTCCGGTTGTTAAAATACAATTATTTTAAAATTCGAAATATTAATTTTCTAAAGAAAAATTCAAATAAATATTTTTTCTTAGAGGAAAATAATTGTTTAAAAAGGTGTTAGTCCTATCCACTCAACGGGTTTCAATTTACCCACGAACCAGTGGTTGCAAACCACTGCTTTAGATTCTAGTATTTCGACATTAAATTTCTATATCGGTCTGGTCTTGATGGAAAAAACAT